>PVJO010005599.1:0-96917 GCA_004026905.1 Hystrix cristata | reverse complement strand
GTCTCTTGTCGTTCTTGGGCGCCGCTCACCCTTGTGCCGGGTAAGTTGGGGAGTTTTTTTTGGCCTCAACAAAATCACCTGGTTATTTTTTGCTGCCTCTTTAGTTGTTCCTTACTTTGAAGAGATTTAGGAACCCTATCTTTTTTTTCTTTTTAGTTTTTAATTTTTACACAGGGTCTCACTAAGTCACTGAATTGCCCAGGTTGGGCTCAAACTTGCCCTCCTCCTGCCTCAGCCTCTCAGAGAGCTGGGTTGCAGGCATGTCTTTTTATAATTTGTGGATAATAAATAATTTTGTGCTCAAGTTCAGAGCCTCACTCGACAATGGAGGAAACAGCAGAAGTCCTTGCAGACGCTCCTATTCAGAGAGGTCAGTCTACAGGACTCACCTGAGAAGCCGGGTAGCAAAAAAAAGAGCCCTTGGAGAGCAGCTAGAACAAACAACCAGGGAAACAAGACGTCGTTTTACCTTCCTGTCACTTTCCTTCTTTTCCCTTCCTTTCTCTCCTCCCCTCTTTCCCCTCTCTCCTCCCCTCTTTCCCCTTTTTCTCCGGGAAAAGGCTCACAAGTAAGACCTGGCTCTGTACCGTGGCTGGCCCGTCAGGCCCAGCGCTTGGTCCTGCCTTGTCTTCTTTCCCACTGTTTCCCCCAGACGCGGCTGACTCTTCCTGACTCTCCGCTGCTGATGGCTTCGGTGGAAAGCAGATAAACACGATACCCAGAGTTTCAGAATCCAGAGACCATCTGTGAAGAATGTAAACTGCCCTTATTCATGACTGCAGCAACTGCTACCATTTCTATTTCTTTTGCTTTATTCAATAAAATAATAAAATTGGTGAGTCCTTGTTCAGCCTAACATTTTACAAGAGTTAAGAAAAATGCTTTTAACCTTGCAGTAATTTTTTTTTCAAATACTGCATATGAACAGAATATTTCACTTGGAATCCAGAGAATAGTTCCAGGCACTATCAGTGTCCATGTTCTGGGATCTCACTTTGAATTGAAATGAAAGCGCCAGATGCTTCACTGAGTGCGAACTGCTACACTTTCCGACTTCTCTTGATGCCACAGGACCTTACCACAAGATCCAACTCTTGATGCAGTTGCAATCTAAGTAGCAACTAGAGAACTATAATAATGAAACCCATGGTTTTTTTTTTTTCTCTACTTTGGAACAATCACAAGCAACCCAAGAGAAATATCCACAGATATTAGTTCAATGGAAGTTTTTTTTTTTTTACCATTATTTAGAATGTTCATTATGTTGTTCAGTTGTTTCTCTAATTTGCTCATGATTTCAGAAAGGCTACCTGAGGCGGCAGATAAACTATTAATACCGCCAAACAAGCCAACAAGTACTAGTCAATCAGCCAACATGCACAGGTACCAATCTAGGCATCAGAATAAAATAGGCAAACCTGAGTCTTCAATGAGCTTTCAGTGTCTTATAGAGACAGTGGTACCCTGGTTCGTTAACTTGGGTTTTTGCACGACTCTGGTCTCCTTTCTTCACTCCTGGCCATGAGGTGAGTGGGCCTCCTTGCTGTCATGGGCTGGGCCACACCAGGCTCAAAGTAGGCCAGTCAGTCATGGTCAGAAATCTCCACGACTATGAGCCAAAACAAACATCTTCTCTCCCTAAGTTGATTTATCGTGGGGATTTGGTATGGTAACAGAAAAAGACTAACTCACTGGATAAGGAGGGATGAGGGAGATTAAAAGAGAGAAGAGGTTGGCAACCAATCTCCATCGAAGGCTCTCTCTCCGTGACCTGAATCTTCTGGCCAGGCCCCTCTCCTAGAGGCATCCACCCGCTTCTGATGGTTGCAAGCTGAGAACTCAGCCTTGAAAACATGGGCCTGCAGGCTCACTTCAGATCCAAACTGTGGCATGCACCCCGCAGATGTGTTTAGTCTACACCTGGATGACTATCAAAGTGAGATGCTGGAAGAATGCTTTGCTTGGCCAGTTTGATGGCCTGGCCAATAGGTTAGCATCAGGCCCTCAGCTTGCCACTGGGTAGTTTATATTCAGGCTCAGATATTTCTCTCCATGGCCCAACTTCCGTGTCAAAACAGTACATGGAATAAGCCACAGAAGTTATGGCATCAGCCACACCCTCGGCCTGGTTCTGCCTCTGGGCCACCTGCTGGTCTGTCTTTCTCTCTGCTCCCCTGGCTGGTCTTCCTCACGGTTGTGCTATGGACAAAATTATCTCTCTGGGCCCTTCATGAAAAGCCCCAAACTCTAGTTTCCCCAGTGCTAACAGGAAACCACATTTAGGTATTTTATCAGCCTAAAAGTGACATATACTCTCCACCATTAAAATAGGAGAGACCTGCTTTATTTTTAGATAACTGAATGCACAAAATCCTATTTAAATTCTGCCTTAATTGTCATCTTATTTCAAAGTATTATAAAATATTGTCTTCCATCTATTTGTTTGGCTTCTCATGTAGAATTCAAGTTCCATGATGGCCCATGCACATATCATTTATCTCTAGATTTTCAGCCCTGGACACTTAAAAAAAATGGTAGAAGAGGAAAAATGGAGGGAAGAATTGCTTTGTACCCAAGCTGTTTAATTTTTTCTGTCAAATGCACCATTCACTAGAACGGTTATGTGTATTTTATATGAGAAAAGTGCATCACTGTGCATGGTCAAAGAGAAACACAGAAGCTGCTGGGTGCACCCGCTTCACGCCCTGGGAACCTCACTGGTCCTTTACTGTGGGGTGAGCTGTGGTGTGCTGAAAGTCTCATCTTCAGAGACTCTGCCTCCCCACATGATCATCAGTCTTCAATATCCCATTTTATTGCCTTCGTCCCTTCATTAGGGTTTCCACTATTGTCTACTAGTACCCCGCATGGTGTGTGCTAATACTCCACCTGGCTAGAAACACAAAATTAACTCATAAATGGTTCCAAGTTACCCTGTGTGCTGCCAATAAAGTGTCAGGTGAGCATCAGGATAGAGGGTTGATAAGAATTATTCAGTAGCATTAATCGACAGCATTCATTTCTTTCCTGAAAAATCATGCATTTCTATTTTAAGTGTCTAAAATTATATATTTAAAAATATGGAAAATGATACATTTTTTCTGGTAACTAAAGTGTTACATGCCCACTGTGAAAATATTTAAATGATATACAATGCACAAAGTTGAAAATGTTATTTTTCAATAATCCCACCTTAAAGAGATAATCAGATTTGTCTTTGATGAAAAATTCCTAAATTCTTTTGGAATTTTTAATACATATTTAAATATCGATGGCATATATCTATGAAAAGGTAGCCACTGTACCAATTTTTAAAATTTATATGGTTATCTTTCCTTGTCAGTATGTGTAGATATATTATTATTTTAACAATTTTGAAAAATTTCATGCACAACTTCTTTACTTTTAAATTAGCTGTCAGCTGATACACAATGAGGTGGTTACCAAATGTTTTACTCAGAAAACAAACTGATAAATACCTATGTACATATATGTTTCTGCATTTTGTGAAACTATTTCTTCAGGAAAATTCCTAGAATTTTTGAATCCGAAATGATCAATATTTTAATTCTGAATTTCTAAAAAAAATAGGTATTTCCAAACTGCTTTCAGTGTTGTTTTACTAAATTTCATTCCCATCTCCTAAAATGATCTGTTTCCTTCACTAGAATCATTACTAATATTTTTCTTTCTGAGAAAAATACTCCATTGTTTGAATTTACCATTTTCTCAGGTAGTCAATGTACCTTTTTTAACATATTTTAGTTATTTGCACTTTTTCTGCGAATTAAGTTTTATGACATTTGCTGGTTTTTTATTCCATCATTATTTTATAGTGATTTGTGGTATTTCTTGTAATTTATGGCAAATATATAAATAGCATTTATTAATAATAAACATAATATTAAGTACCAGTTTATTGTTCCTTTAATCTAGCTCTTTTAGACTATTTTTTTATGGATGCTAATTTAATTTCTAAGTAGTAGAATTTACGAGTATCTTTTCTTTTTACACTTTTCTGATTTTTATGTCAGGTTCAGGTAGAATTTTAACAACTAAATTACAAATCTATATTTCCCTCTGTTATTTTCTTTTATTTTTATTTGGCTACGAGTTCATATTTAATATAAAAATAATCTGTACGTATTTATTTCATGTTAAGTCATAAATATTCAAGTAACATAACGGCAGAATAAGTAATTTGTGATTATAAAGTTTGGAAGATTTACGCTGAAAAGGTACATAAGAGACTCAAAATAATACTTCCAGAAGGGAAAACGTGTAAATTTCCAAAACGAGTGTGACGTTAACATATATTTCCTAATATTTATGAAGTTAAAACTACTTTGTTTCTTAGAAACAGTTGCCATCTTGCCGAGTATTCTGTGCGCTGATGATCAGCGGAGCACAGGTCAGAGGGGCCTCCTCCTACCCAGTGCTGGGAAGATAATCCTACACACACTGTCTGAAGATGGTGTTTGCAGGAGGCTGGCAAAGAAAAAGCTTTCTCATTTCTTCCAAAACAGCTCCTCCGGAAAGGTGTACCAACGTTTAGGCTGGGAATTTGGTGAACATCGCCGCACCACCAGGGGGTGCCAGCGGGCGAGCGAACCTGAGCAGGCCCCGACGCCGCCCGCCCCCACCCTCCCCCGACTGCTAACATGAGAGAAAGAAGACTTGCTTGCTTTTGCTTTTGGATAATTCTTTTTTTTTTTTTTTTTGCAATTGAATCAAACTTATTTTGATCTAGCTTTAGATGCAAAAGTTATTTGAGTCCATAAACCTCTGTAATTACTTAAGTTAGTTTCTGTTAATGATACCCAAAGGCACCCTGGCTGGTGCTGGTACAGTTGTCCTCTCACAGACTAAGAATTGTGTACCTCTCTGTTGTGGCGCTCTCCCCTGGCATTGCGATCGTCGGTTGACTTGGATTTAGGCAGAGGGGGATTAGGTAGGCTGGAGGGCTGGAGCAAGCGCCTGGTGGGAGCAGGGGACTGGAGCTACTGAGCACACCTTGTGACTTTTTCTAGGTGGTTAGTGGCAGAAGAGTTCAGAAAAATGGATCAGGCCTTTGAGGGGGAAGTGGAGTCCAGAGACTCTGTGTGTGTGTGTGTGTGTGTGTGTGTGTGTGTGTGTGTGTGTGTGTGAAGGTGGGAGTGACAGCGGCGCATTTCCTACTCACAGTGGCCCAGAAGAGAGGGGAACTTGATGGTGGGAGACGGAAGCTGGAGCAGTGTCTCTGAATAATTAGGAGGGATGGTGTCCAGCGTCTAATTCGAAGGTCTGGTGAGGGGCTAAAGCACAAAGGTCCCCTCGATATGGTGCTGGGAGGTTGTGGCAGTCTCTTTGGGACGGTTACAACTCTCTGAAGTGGAGGAAGCGAGGCTGTCGTCTGAGGGCACGGGAAGTGCCCACGCTACGAGGACAGAGAAGGTTAGGCCATCTGTGTAGGAGAGTGCAAGAGGGAAGGGCGGGGGCTGCACCTGGCCTGATGCCTCGACGGTACTCCGGGGCCACGGATCTAACTTGGGAGCAGTGTTGTGTCTTCTCAGCCGTGCTCAGCAGTAGCTGCCGATGCAGGGAGGGCGGACAGAGGTAGCTGGGTGGCAGCTCAGCCCAGGGAGCCCCATGAGGCAGCGAGGTCCAGGGGTGCACCGTGCGTGGCCAGCTGCAGCGCCTGGCCGAGGAGGTCTCACCGGGGGAAGGAGGGGGGAGGACATCAGGGGTGCGCAGGGTGGGAAAAGATCCCAGGACGCATGGAGCAGGAATCCTGGAGGGATTGGAAGATTGCTGGATTCTGGGTTCAAAAGATAGTAGAACTGGAAAAGTCAGCAAAAAGACTGAGTTCTAGGGCACCCTGTGACAGCCCAGGAGGACTGCTGGAATTACGGGACTGCAGAGATGTCTCGCCTTCCCTCCTGTCCAGCGATTCAAGGGTTTTGCCGCCTGGATCAACTTTTCGTGTTAAATTGTCAGTTTGGGAGTAAATTTTCACCTGAGATTCACATAAGGGAAAACTGAACTTCAGTTTCCCCAAAGAGCCTTTGAAAAACCCCATTCAGAGCTCTACCATCATATTTTTTCTATAAATATGTTAGTTTGTGTCAGTAAAGGGTAAGAACTGTTTTTTAGCACAATCACAGTAATAAGAGTCCAAAACAAATTAACAGTAATTTCTTAAGATCATAAACTATCTAATCAGTGTTCGAGTTTTCAGTTAGCTCAGATATATTATAATTTTAAGTTCTTTTGAATCAGGATCCAAATAAAGTTGTAATACTGCATAAGTTAATATAATGTCTAAGTCTCTTTAATCTTTAGGTTGCCCCTCCACCTTGTGTTTTCTTATCATTCTTTTGTTAAATAAATTGGTTCCTTGTTATCCTGATTGTTGTTATAATTTCACATGTTTCTGTGTGTATTTCTTATATTTATTGTGGCAAAGAAACCAGTGACTGATCTTTTAGTTGGAAAGAAAACTACAGAACACAAAGACCAAAGAAGCTGAAAGTAGGAAGATTTTGAGAATAAAATAAAGAGAAAGAGATTAATAATAAGCCTGAGGTAAGAAAGCAAGCAAGGCGAAAAATGATTCAACCTGCATGGGAAGTAGCTTTGCAATATTTAGCAAGTAATTCAAATATTAATACCTTTTAACCCAGTTATTCTACTTCTAAGAAGTTAGCCTCAGGAAAAATCCTGAATTTGAAAAAAATATTTCTGTTTGAGTTGTTCAACATCTGGTTTAAAAGTACAAAAGTCAGAAATGTTTGCTCCATGTATAAACCCGGGGAATGATTCGGTAATAGCATCCAGAATAACAGTCGTGCGAAGTGTTTTTGGTGAAATATTTGATGATGTGGGAAACTGGTGTGCTGTGGTGGAGTTATTTTACATGTACGTGAAGAGGAAATATGTATGTGAAATAGTGTCAGTGAATGAATGTGATAGTGATAGATACATAGTGCTATTCTGTGATGGAGAAAATGGTGCAAAAATGAAGAAATATCTTCTGGGAGAACATCAAACCAGGTTGCTCATGGTAAGATGTATTTTAAAGATAAAGCTGAGGGGGTTTGTGCCAACCCAGTGGGCCGTCCGGAAACTCTAAGGGCACATGTGTGTTTGTTTTCCGGTACTGGGGATTGAACCAGGGCCTTTGCACTGAGCTACATCCCTAGCCTGTTTTATTTATTTTTTTTAAGCTTTGAGACAAGGATTGGCTAAGTTGGTAAATTGCACAAACTGGATTCGAACTTGTGATGGTCCCACCTCAGCCTCCCAGAGCACCAGGATTACAGCTGTGTGCCACCAGGCGGGGGATGTGGCTGATCAGAAGCACATCGTGGTTTTCCTGTGGTCTTTGCCCCCTACTTCATCACTGAGGAGTTGGTATTGTTCTTAGTAAATTCCTTGAACGCTTTCTGTCAACATATCATTAAAGATATCGATTCTTTTTCACATTTGTGATGAATTTTCCCAGTTCGTTTTTGTCCTATACATTTATTTCTAGATATTTGGGCATTTTTGTTGTTGTTTGTAGGTTTTCATTATAAATGTGATGCATGTTGTGGTAATAAGTCAAACAATACAGGCAACATAAAGCACAAAGCACAGTGTGGGACAAAGTGGTCCAAACGATCCTGCCGAGGCACAGAAACACAAGGACTGCATGACATGGTCTTGCTCACACACTGATCTAAAAAAGTTGATCTCAAGCCAGGTGAGGTGGTGCATCCATGTAATCCCAGCACTCAGGAGGCTGAGGCAGGAGGGTCCCTGCAAGTTGAGCTACATGGTGAGTTCAAAACCAGCCTGGAATGTAATAATGACACCCTGTCACAAAAGGAAAAAAGGTTGTGCTCATAGAAGTTGACAGAAGAAAATTGATTGTCAGAGCAGAAAGATAAGGCCAAGGAGGGATGGCGACAGGTTGGTCCACAGACTCTAAGCTGCAGCAGCCAGGAGCGAGCAGTTCTGGGGAGCATAGCAGGGTGACCGCCGACAACAAATGTTCTGTTCGTTCCAGACAATGAGGAGAAAGGATTTCGCATATTTTCACCATGCGTAAATGGTAAACATTTGAAGAGATGGACGTGTTCAGCATGACCCGAACATTACACAATGTGTACAGGAATCAAAATATCACTTGATATCCCACTAACATGCATGATTTCTTGTTTCTATAGATCAGTTAAAAATGAATTTAATTCAAATTGTAAAAATCATTCTGCTTTTAAACTACCCTCTTCCTTTATCCTGTCTCAGTTTGTGTATAGCACTGGTTGGATTTTGTATCTGTCCCTCTGTTTCCCATAAAGATCTTTGTTTCTCAGATGATGTGGTGTACTGTATTATGGGAGATGAGAAAATAGGTTTATTGTCTTGCTGGATCCTCATTTACTCTTTTGCCTAATATTTTGAGGGAGATCTTACTGATTACGCCATTTTTTTTTCCAAGAACTTTCATGGTAAGTAGAGCAAAATATTTCAGTGACTGAAGGAAGAATTATGAACTAGTCATTTGTTTCAGATGTGATCCATTAGGTGGTCTACAAAAACAATCTGCGTAGCCAGCAACAGATGAATACACAAAGCAAGTGTGGTATTTACGTACAATGGAGTACTACTCTGCCATAAAGAAGGATAAACTTGAGTCATTTGTAGGAAAATGGATACACTTTGAGATCATAATATTAAGTGAAATAAATCAGACACACAAACTTGACCACTGCATGGTTTTTCCTACATGAGAAGCCCAAACTATAAATAAAGAGCAAAATAAAAGATTGGTAGTAGGAAGTAGAGAGAGAGATTTTTCTCAAATGGAAAAGGGATCAAGAGATGGAGGAGGAGGAGAAGGAGGGAAGGGAAAGGAGACAAAAAAGGGAATTGAGATGTGTTATGTGCCTATACATAAGACTCTATACAAGGAATGTGAACATTATGTACTGCACACTTGGACTAACAGAAAATAGCAAAATAGTAAAAAAGCATCGGGACAACTCTATTACCAAAGCTGTGTGAATACGTTCTCTCCTTTACAGAAGGAGCCCACTCGGCATCTGTTTGCACAGGGAAGCCTTAGTATCATCTCCGTGCCCAGAGTACAGCAGCTCCCAAAGAGGGGGCACATGAGGGCATGATGGGAACAGAGCCTCAAGGAGCAGACTCGAGTGCAGGCTCTTGCTGGTCTTCTGTCTCCTCATGAAGCAAAAAACAGAAAGCACAAATCCGTCCAAGTGACCCACGTTAACAACATTCTGCCTACACTTCTATCCTCCATCAACTTCCTATCATGCTGAACATTGCCAAGGTTTGTGTTGTGTCCATGTATTTGAATAGGTAAGATGCTGTCAGCTCCTGGACACAGCCCATAAGACCAGGCACTCTCTCTTTCTCTGCTCAAAAAGTCCAAGAATCCAGGCAATAAACTGTAACATTTCCCCAGAACAGTAATTACTTCTTTCTGGCTGTGGTGGACTCTGTCATCGCTTACTTTACAAACACACTTCTAGCATCATGTGTGGAGAGATACTGTGCGTGGGGTCCTTTTCAGCCACCAGGGAGACTGAGATGAGTAGAATCCAGGATTTGCCTCAAGTCCCCACCACAGAGCAAGTCAGAGCCTCCAAACCTTATAGCAGCAGTGGCCCATGGGCTGCGGTAGACACTCAACAAAGGGCTCTGGTTTGTGAACAGGATGGCTGGCGTGCATACAGAGCCATCCACCCACGTGGGAGCTGTGGGACCATCCCAGGGAGCTTGTGTCACAGCCGGATGCAAGCCAGGAGGCTGAGGTAGATGAGATGGGGACAGGTGTTCCACAAAACGGGACAAGCAAGAGGAAGAGGATGACGTGCGAAAGAATTTTTCCTCTTCTTCTCTCTCCTCTCACTGAAATCTTCCCTGCCACTTTCTTTCATTCCTGTCATTTAAAAAGCTGTTCCAGTAAACCAAATGGAAACTATATCTATCTATGTATTTATCTCTATACTGAAAATGTTCAGAACGATGCCTTGTAGCTATAAATATATACATCATTCATAAAATACCACTGGGTGAGAAAGTTAGTGTTTCCAGAATCCTGTTGTAGTTTGCTGAAAGACATCAGTCTACAGGAAGGTAAGAGAAGAGGTTGTCTGTCATACTTATAATAAAAACGGGAATCTCTGAATCCTAACTTCAGACAGCAAGTTCTGTATATCACTCTTCTTCCCATGTGCCATAGAATATGTTCATTACACATTCACTAAAAATCGTTGGCCAAATATAAAGTATGATTTTATGTGTGCATAGAAATGTATCTAGAGAAGCATTTAGAGAAAACACTGGAAAGATGTCCTACATTTGAAAAGAAATGGTATGTTTTCTAGTTTTGGAACTACTAAGAATTCTATTTTTTACATAGTTTCAATACTATCTATAATGAACACACTTCATTTCATAATCATTAAGCAAAATCACAATAAGTTTCATTGGCATCCGTCCATGATTTACCAGGCTTCACCCCTAGTCTTTCTTTGTAAATGATAGGTGAAAGCCAGATAAAAGGGACGCTGGCCGCCTAGCTCACAAAGGGGAATTTATGTTGTATTTTAATAGATTGGAGAAATATTTGAAAAATATGTGAAACTTTATTACAGATTTGAAATATGTATGCTTGCAATCAAAATGTCAAACATTTTTAATCTCCAATTTTGATAAAACTTTTCAAAAATAGCATATATTGTGAATTTAAAATATTCGCCTTTGGATGAGTCTTAAGAAATTCCAGTAATGGATAACTGTGATTGAATTATTATTGGTTTGAGAACTATTTTTTGAACCAGAGTTGCAGCCAGGTATGGATTAGCATTTTTCAGTGATGATAGCCTTTACTCTGGCAATGATGTTGCTTAGAAGTGGGGTCCTAACGTTTGTCTTTGTTAGTATCAGTGCCTGTTCTGATTTTTAAATCAGTTTCTAGCATCTTAAGTTTTTCTCTTCCTTTGCAGTGAGAGCTATGTGGTCAGGGAGAATATGATTTTTTATTGAAAATCATAGTGATAATAATTCTGTTTACTCATTATCATTCCCGTGTGCAGGCTCACTTAGGTAGAGGGCAGTGCCCTAATTATGAAAAGTAAATTAGGCCAGAACAATGAGAAGAAAGTGTTTTATTAATGATGTGGTGTGTATGTGGCATGATTAGGAACTTACACTTGGGTGTAAATTCGGAGTCCATCACCCAGAATTAAAATGTTGGGTAAATTATTTAAACTCCCTAACTTAGCATCCCCATCTGTGAGATAAAGGAATCACTGTGCCCAGCTCATGATCTCTTGAGGATACAGTGCCATGACCCAGAACCAACGCTGAGCACGCTCCATGCATGTGAAGTATAAACGTTAGCCGTTTGTACATCTCCATAGCATCTTTGCCATGTAATATAGAAGGAGCACTAAAAAGTCTCCATTTATGTTTCGATTATCTTTTATTCAATTGTCTATTTAGTGGGTAACTTTTCTCCTTCTGTCAAATGCAATGCATTACATAGAAAAGGCAAGGCATTAGTTCTCTGTGGCAAGCATTAAAAGCCACTGTGACGTGTCCCAAGGAAGTGAGCTGAAGAATTTAAAGAATTCTTCAGACCATCCAAATTGAACTTAGTGTGTGACAACTCTGAGTAAGATGGATACAGATTCTAAGAATGTGCTTCTAAGGACTCTGCAAATGATGGACTGATTTCAAACAATTAAAATAATAATAATAATAATAATAATAATAATAATAATAATAATAATAATAATGCAAGTTTAAGCTTGCTTCAGAGACCCAATTAATTCTTTTATTTGTGTGTATATGGGTGAACAGAAGAAGCATTTTTATTTGAAAAAAAAGAAATACTTGTCCTGCCTTCTCCCTACAAAGTATCTGTGTTATAGTATGGAATGTCATAGCATTGATGCTGACAGAAGCCATGTTTTCTAGGAGTTCTGAAGCCACAGTACAGACCTCTTCCTTTCCATTTAATTCTGAATGATGGACTGACAAGGAGGACGAGTATTTCAAAGCCATTCTTTACTGATAAGAATTAATCAATCAAACACTCACAATGCTTCAATATAACAGGGCAGTTAAGCCAACAATTTTAATGGATGCCAAACTTCCATTTCTATTCTTTCTACCTTTGAACTTTCCTCACCGTCCTAATAACCCATGATCACTTTTGCCCAGGATTCAAATCACATGGGATCTCAGATAATGCTAAATTTTTTTTCATATTTAATTTTATTTCTCTGTCCGTTTTCTGAAAAATATGTGGCGTGCCGGTCTTCAGAGTACAAGTTGTTGGAAAGAGAAGTTACTAGTCTGATGATTATTTTCTTCATTATTCTGTTTACAGTTAAAATATTACTTTTCTTTATATTATTTATGGGAGGAAACAAGATTTTAATGTATACTCTGGGGAATAAATCACTCCAAAGAAGGAAACTTCTAAAAGTAGAAGCTATGTTTTAATAGGAAATGGGATTTAGTAACTCAGAATTTGCACTTAAGAGAAGCTTTTTATTGACTAAAAGAAAGGTATCTGCATATAATTTAATGAGTATACTTGTCATGGCTTGTATCTGGATGTCCACTCAAAGCTTCATGCAGTCATAGGTGGGGCTTTTTGGAGGTGGCTGGATCTAGGGTGCGTGATACTGGGATTAAGGGTGTGTGGTATTGGCTTAGTCCACTAATTGGTGTATCACAGTTCTGGGTGTGGGTAATGGGAAGCCCCACCCTGGGTGTGGGTGGCATCACCCAAAAGTTTTATAGTCTGGATGGGATAAAAAGGAAAGGGAGTTTTGCTGCTGCTGCTTGCTGCCTCCTGCCTGACCTGCCAAGGACTGTTTCTCCTCTCTGATGCCCCTCTGCCATGCCGTCCTGCATTGGAGCCAGTGAACTGTGGGATGCAGCCTCTACAAACTGTAAGCTGAAATAAACTTTTCCTCCTCTAATGTGTGGGTGTTGAGTATTTTGTCTCAGCAATGAGAAAAGTGACTAAGACAATACTCCTGAGGATACCTTCACTTTTATGAGGTTTGTATATATTCATTGGTGTAGTTAGAGGTGCCCAATTTTGTCTGTTTATTCTACTATTTTAAATAGCAGTAAAAATACAGCTAAAAGGCAATGAAGTCATCTAAAATTATTGGGCTCTTTCTAGTAGTTTTCCATAGCTAACAATAAGTAGACGCAGGTCTACTTTACAGTAGAAACAGGTTATAAAACAAATTCTATCTCTTGCACATGTGTACATACACACATTCACATTTTCTTAAACAATATTTACAGCAAACAGGCTAAAACCCCACAAAAACCCTTCATATAGCAGATCCCGTAAAACTGGGTACGCTCATCTCTCTCTAGGCGTTCTAGACAATCACTGGATCATAGGCTTGTTAGAGGCAGATGCACTTTTTCTAGGGGAAGATTCGATTAACTTTATTGTCCATATAAAACAAATAGGACATAAGGAACGAGTGGCTGAGCATGATGCCTTTTGGTACTGGGTGGCATCACTAAAGACATTAAAGACAGGATTCACCCAACTCTTACTTGCTGAAGAGGGTAGATGATTTATCCTGTGGAATGCCCCACCCCTCCAACCCTGTTTTAAATCCCCTTTCTGGTGTTACTTAGCTGTTGCCTTCACCTCTACAATATCTACAGTCTAGACTTCTGGTCTAAAGCGTCAGGCTGTAAATGTGGCTCCACAGTAGAGTGCTCGCCTAGCATGCATGAGACTCTGCTTCTTCATTCCCAATGGTGAGATGTCAATTTGAGTGAGTTGAGAGCAGCCAGGTGAATTAGTAAAGCTCTGGGTGTGTCTGTGGGTGATTGACATGCAGGCCCCAAACCGAGGAGGAAAGACCCACCCCCGATGCGGGTGGGGACAGCAGAGGAGCCTCTAGGAGCAGGGCTGGGTGGAGACCCTGTGGGAATCTGGGTGTGCCCCTGAGAGGTGTGGTGGGACCCTAGCCCCTGTCTCCTCCTCTTTCCTTCATGGCCATGAGATGAGCAGTTTAGTCTAACATGGCACCCACCTAAGGATGACTGGTATCCTCACACATGCCTAAAAGCAATAAGTCTGCTGTCATAGACCAGAACTTCTAAAACCATGAGCCTAAACAACTCTTTTCTCTTTATAAGCTGATGCTCCTTAGAGCTGTATTTCGTTAATGTCACTTATAGAGAGCATTACAGAGAAAATGAATGGCATTTTTAGGAAATCTTCAGGCTTTTTATGGAGATAGGGTAGAGACACTCAGAAAGAGAGCATATTTTAAATCACCCTGGGCCATACCTGAATAAGATACCAGGTGGGAGATTACCCATTCCCTCTTTATTAGCGCTGTTATGATTTCATGGGGATTGATGCTTACCAAAGGAGGGAACACAGAGCTAATCTGCTCCAGAGAGGCAACTTAGTTGTCTTTGCTTCCTGATGCATGAAGGACAGCAGAAAATGATGAGGGAAGAGACCAGAAAGGCGTAAGAGTAAATTGCATATTCCTGACGCACAATTTTCAGGATAATATAAAGTTTTGGAACCCTCATGCAAGACTTAATTTATGGAAAATGATGGAAAGCAAAACCTTGTTATCGTCTGGATCCAATTTACTTTTGACAGATCATACGTCTTAGTTCGAAAAAAATGTGACCAATGCCACTAAGGTCACAGCACTTATCAAATGTCATTAAGGTCGGCATAAATACAGATCATTCTACTATGTCATTACTAACTGAAGTTGTTTTAGCAACCCCGATGAGGTCCAAAATTTGCCAGGGAGCAGGGTCAATGGCACGGGGTATTTCACTTGACTCGGTGCCTTCTTTCACTTTGACTCAGAACAAACAATTTAAATGACAAATGTAATTTCTTGAAACTAAAGTCAAAACAAATCTCAGTAGAAGTGATAAGATTCAAGTTCCTTGATACATGTTGGTTAATTCACCTTGTCACAAGGTTACAATCTCATACAGCTTCTGGGTGACACTTTCTGGATCATCACACATGCTGCTGTACTCATCTTCCTTCCTGCCCTTGAACAGCCTCACTTCCGGCCTCTGCTCCTGACACACAGCCATACATCTCATCATAATCATCTGCTTTTCGGTCACTGAGGGGTCTAGAGCCCTTTGGTTTAGACCCAGTTTCTTTCTCTGAATAAGAAGTTAAAACTGCTATACATCATCTTCCCAAGACTTGTTTAAACAGCATCCTGGTAACTGTCTGCTTGTGGAATTTCCTGACATAGATCTCTTTTGGGGTGGACATAGTCCGAGCTCAGAGTATCTGACCTGTTTCTGCTCTCTGGCCTTAAATGGTCTTGTAGGGGAGACACTAAGATGTTAGCAGGCCTGAGGGAGAATGGGGGTGGGCAAATCCAATAGCATGTGTTGCCAGTTAAGAAAGGCTTCAATGTAGGAGATGTTTACAATCATTCCTTAGGTCTCAGGCCTTGTGTGGCCCCACAGAGCACAGCAACATTGTTGGGCTCCTGATACTGGCCACCCAGCCATCTAATTCCAGAACGTGGCACACAGCATTCCTGGCTGCTCCAGCCTGCAGCCCAGTGACACGAGGAAAGGAAATACTCTTTAAAGATTGTCCTGCCTTGGGCTGGGACCTGGTTTAAAGTAAGAACTTATCGTTTGTGAGTTTCTTACACGATGGAAGTCCCTGAAGCAACACTGGCCATCTAAAGGGACAGGAAGATGTTTTGCAGTTCCTAAATAACTTCTAAGTATAATGTCAATAAACCCCAGTGCACAGACCCCAAGAGTAAACTTTGGGTGCAAAAAAGGCATCCAAACTGAAGGAGTTAGACTGCCTCCATCCTGATCAGAGACCCCTCTAAACTGCCCTCTCCCGCACAGCTGCACCTGGGGACTCACAACATTACCAGCCCTGCCATTGACAGTAGCGCTACTCCCTGCACCTTCCCAAGCTTTGTCCTTGGGCAGCCATTATCACTTGTGATCTCTCAAGCCTTGTTCTTGGCAGGGAGCCAAGCAGCTTTCACAGAACTCTTCCCTTCCCCTGACCCTGTAAAAGACCCCGCAGCCTGTACAAGAGCAGCTGGTCTGGTCTCTAGTGCTACAGTGGCCCTACTTGAGTTTGTTCTGAGATAAGCTTGTCCTGTTGTGCTTCTATCTCCATTTCTTTTCCTTCTTTTTTCCTAACACAAACTGCATCAGGGAAGATACCTCCATAGCACAGCCAGTCTTCTCACTTGAACGCTGTCTGTACCTATTTTACAATAAGCTCTACTTAGACTCCTACATGACTGTGTGTCTTGACTGAATTTTTTATCAAGGCACAAAGAACCAAGGACCGAGGAAGTGAGCAGTCGGTCCCTCGCTGTGTCAGGCTCTGGCTTTCCAGGAACAGGTAATAAACTCTCCCATTTATTTTGTTCACTCTTACTCTAAAAAAAAAACACTTTTCTTTCCAATTCTGGATTCCCAGAGCCTCACAAGCCCACCCCCAAATGGTATGTGTCTCTCATTTATGCATTATTTATACTAAGTCATAGTTGAACAAGACTCAGCCAAATAAAACCAAATGGCTTATTTGTTTCTAATGTGTCTCTGGTTGCCCTGGGTTACTCCTAATCTGCCTATGGATTGCCTCAAGAAAGGAGGAAGAGAATGCCAAAACTTCCAGACATTTGGGCAACTTTTCCCAAGATCCTTGCCTTGGCTACTTGCTTTGCTTAGGCCTAAGTAAACCTTGTGAGTCAATCTTGTGGTCCCTCCTCCTGATTCAAATGCCTGGGGCCCTGCATTAGCTCCAACCCCAGCCCACCACTTTGTCGCAGACCTGAAAAAATAGGTCTATCATCTGAACCCAGTCTGGAAGGACTCGTCCAAAGTGAGCTATTTGTCAAATTAGGCCACTCCTTGACTGCAAATATCAGGAGAAATTGTTTCCAATGTTAACAAGGAGAAGAGTTCAGGCACTAGGAGCCCCAGTCACTAGGAGCCCCACCAGGAGCCCTAGGTCAGCAACTAACCAAGGGGGCGACCTCTCATAAACATGCTTTTTTGAATCTCAGTTTCCTAAAATGCTAAATTTGTAGGTTAAAGATAAAAATCTAGTTTAACTGCCACTTGCTCTGACAATCAGGCATTATTTTCTTTCAGAATCAGTCAGGCAAGGACTACAGAAAGGCCAGGCGTAAGGTGCCTTCTTTAAGAAGAATATATTCCTTGATAGGAATGGCACAGACGAATCTGGAATGTGGCTAGAATCTCCTCTCTCACCTCTCCCCGATGCTCCAGAGTGAGGTTGCATATTTCTGTAAAACAGAAGCTAACACAGATTTGGTAATATATTTGAGACTAGGAGGCCCTGCCCCTCCACTCACCTGAATCTGGTCAACACCCCATGCTCCCTCACTTTGTCCTAAGGCCTACTGGCCAAGGGCAGAGATGAGAAAGACAACTCTGGGGCCTGCCTTGGAAAATTTTGAAATCCCAAACCCTGATGCCTGCACGCCAGGCTCTCCAGCATGATCTTGCTAGCCTCTTTTCACTTGGATCTCATGAGGGTTCATGCATATATACTGTGTCTCGTGTACACAATTATAACAGAGTGAATTATGGGAAAGGACACATGCAGTCGACACAGCTGACATGCCTCAGCACTCTGTCGATCCAATGTCAGTCATGCTCTGCGAGACCCAATGGAAGGTGCCTGAGACACGGCACAACATTTTAAATTCTTAAACCCAATGCATTTAGCACTATGCCATTTTCCTTTCTCCAGGCACAAGCCCACCGCCTCTGAGTGTAACACTGACTAATCGTACTTCACAAAACTTTGCTGCTTTTTAGGAGACTTCCAGGAAAATGGCAGAGCTGTAAACAGCAACAAATCAACTCTCCATGATTCAGAATCCAGACACTGGACTATAACAATCTGGGGAAGAAAAGAAGGAAGGAGGTAGATCTCCAGGACCCAGGAAGCTTCTGAAGGGAAAACTGGAGCCCACAGAGAAAATGAAGAGACAGACCACAACTCAGAAGAAGGAGGTGGCGAATCGCACTTCCTGGCTCATGTCGTGTTATAGATTGAATCTGTAAAAACACAGTTGGGGAGGGTGACTCTAGAGGTCTCCAGGGAGAAACTCGCCGTTGGAACAAAGCAGCGGATGCTGTGAGCCACAACAGCTGGGGAGTGACTCCAGTCCTAGCAACTGCTGTGTCCCCTGGAGAGGGAGTTTGGCCAGATGCCATTTTAGGAAGAGGCCAACCGAACCTGGGTCTCAGAGCAGCCGTGAGTGGGGTCCCTCTCAGGGTTCCCAGTGACTGGGTGACGCACAACCCCAGGAGACACCCAGAGTGTTGTAGGCGGAGCAACTTAGCCCCCAGCCCCAGGACCAGAAGACAGGATCAGCCTGAACTTCTGTGGAGTAGAAAGCAGCAGAATCGGCATCCCGCCCTATTCC
Organism: Hystrix cristata; assembly: GCA_004026905.1. NCBI lineage: Eukaryota > Metazoa > Chordata > Mammalia > Rodentia > Hystricidae > Hystrix > Hystrix cristata. Next base: position 78,426 of record PVJO010005599.1, on the reverse strand, counting down.
TAGTGCAGGCTTGCTGGGATCCTCCAGCATGGATCAGGGCTCTGTTTGCCTCCTTTGTCTACCAGTGATAGGGGAGATAAGCCCTGAATTGGACACCGCCACAAAACTGTAGATCCCAGAGGATAACCACAGGCTTAAAATCACAGAGAAATCGCTTTTTTTCTTTGCTTTTTTTCCCTTTGTTTGTTTTTGTTATTTTCTGAGTGTGAACACTGTTTTTAACTTTTTGTTTTCTTTTGTTTTCTTCTTATATCTGTTTTTTTCCCTCTTTCTTTTCCTTCTGTCTTTTTCACCAGTTTTCCGAAGCTTGGGTAATCTTCCTTTGTCCTTCAGCCTTCTTAATCTGTTTATCTTCTTTTATTTCTCCATTTTTCCCTTTATCTCTTTTAAATTTTCTCCCCTGCAGGTAAAATTGCTCTATTGAAGGGATGTTTACTGTATATAAATTTATGATTTGTTTTAGATTTTGTTATATAACTATACATCTTGTACCTATGGTTAAAGGCGGCAAATTAAATTACACAGTTTGTCATTTTCTAGACTTTGCTTGATGCTACTGTTATTACTGATTGCACTACTTTAGCCAAGGTGATATAGCTGTTGTGTGATCAGTTTTTCTTTTTTATATGCCACTACTGAGACTGCCCGGGAATCATAAACAATACCATAGTCTAGTACCAAAGAACTGGTGCTAGGCCAAATAGCAAATTCTCATCCCTAATACATTGAAGAAGCATGATCTTGGGACGGACTCAAAAGCCAAAAGCCAGCTACACCTAGAAGACATCTCTGAAAAGTAGTCATTTCCTACACAGGTCTTGATACTAGTAATAAAGCTACCTATGATCAGCATTTTATAGGCATCAACAAAGAAAAAAAATTAAGAAATAGAAAATGAGAAGGCACAGTGGCAAGATGCAACCCTAGACCTCCAGCTTAGCCAAGGCGAATCTGGGGGGCACTGAGGTGAAAGAAACCAAAAGCCACCAGCTGAACTTTCTGAAATAGTAGCAGCGGAAGTAACAAAGCAGATGAATGAGGCTCTAGGAAAACATAAATCAGAAATAATTCTACAGATAACTAAGAGATGGTGATAATAATGAAGGATATGGTTAGTGTATCTAGAGTAGATACAGATAAAAAAGAGGAGCTTAGGAAAGTGATGGAAACAGTAAATGCCCAACATAGGAGACAACTGTATTCCTTGAAACAGAGTCAAACAGACATCCAGGAGATGAAAAATTCTACCAAAAGTATACACAGCAGACTCAACCAATGTGAAGACAGAATACCAGACCTAGAAGACAGTTTGTGGTTAGTGATCATCAAATGAAAGACTCCTTTAAAATAGCCAGGGACCACAAAAAATCCAACAGACAATGCAAAGAAGAATAACATGAGATTGATTGGAATCAATGAAAAATTAGAAGGTAGCACAAAGTACATAAACCTGTTCACAGAAGCAATAGCAGAAAATTTTGCAAGCATGGAAAAAGAATTTGACATACAGATTAGTGAAGTATACAGAACTCTGATTAGCCATGATCAGAAAAAAAAAAAAAACTACACCAAGGCATGTAACAGTCAAGATTCCAGAAATTCAGCACAAGAACAGAATATTAAAAGCTGTTAGAGAAAAGAAACAAGTCACCCATGAGGGGAAGCCCATCAGAATCACAGCAGTCTTCTCAAACACAAACCCTTAAGTCAAGGAGAGCTTGGAGTGGAGTATTTCAAGCCCTAAAAGAAAACAACCTCCAAACTTTGCTTCTGTTCTTTACCATCCAATTTGTCTCACACAAGAACCTAGAAGCCTACTCCAAACTCCACCACCCATGATAACAGAATGACATTAGCCTGGACACATTGCTTACGCAATCCTTAGAATATGCAAATGTCATGGACAAAAGAGCTGCACAATAAATGGTATTTTCTCTTAATGCTGCTATACTTACCCATTTGAAGAACTTGAGGTCATATTTGGACTGGATGACTTAAGGGAGAATTCAGTGCTATAAAGAACTTATTAACTGCTGAATTACTTAAAAATCAAACAGAAATATGTAAGTGAAAAGGGAAATGTCCTTCCATTTCCTTCCCTCTAGTCCCACCTTCCATATTGTTCTCTGTCTAAAGTTTTTTCTATGTGTGAAATTATATGAACAAAAATATAAGTGGTTTTATAAAAAGCAATTCATGTAATACATACTACTAGATGTAGCTATCTGAATGATAAAGGGGAGGGAATGATGAATATTTATTAGTTCAATAAGGAAACAGTAGCTTCTAGTGGAAGGGGGGCAAAATTAAATGAATCAAGTGTGAACAAAGTGGAAAGATGTCTCTATGCCAGTCTACCTCTTTTTATAGATTTTTGGGGGTATTAATTTTATTAGGCTATTCTTCACAGCATCTTAGAAGAAATAATTAAGGTTTCAGAACTAAAAAACAGTATTCAAATATTTACAGACAAGGTAAAATCACAGATGTAGTATATAATTTGCAGAAAGTATTATGAGGATGTGGACCAGAAATGAAGAAGTAAAAAACACTCTCCTGGATGCAACTAGGTAGTCTCCTTGCAAAGCTACTTTCAGCAACCTGACAAGGTTTTACAGACACAGGATGGTTGGAAAAGAGACAGACTCTCAGATGTTGTTCTGCTAAGTGCAAACTGACCTAGTTATGGTTGCCATGGATACTATAATTTTGAAGTTAATAATATTCTTTAAAAGAGTGGCGATACAGCTCTACAAAATGCTGGGATCAAGCCGAAGCTGAGCTTCGAGAGGTAAAGAAATTGAGTCTGGTGGCTAAGTGGTTTGTCCCACACCCAGAGGGAAACTGGGTTTCTTTGGTGGATATTTTGTTTTTGGAGACAAGGTCTTGCTATGTAGTTCAGACTGGCCTTGAGCTTGCCATAGCACAGGTTGGCCTCAATCTTGTGATCCTCCTGCCTCAGCCTCCTGAGGGCCGGGATTACAAGGATGCACCACCATGTCTGACCCAAGAGGGAAATTAGTAGATTCATAGAGAAATCTCAAAATTAATGAAGCTCAGATATATGATCAGCTCAGTAGCCAATATGCTCTTCAAAGTCACTCAAGCTGTAAAAAAATGCTTCTCAGCTGAACTGATTTATTGATTCCTTGCTGCAACTAATTAAAAATACATTTTTTTCTCTTTCTCATCTGTGACCACAGCTTTTCACGTCCAAGTGAAAATGCAAGCACCGGCTTGGAGTCGACCTACCAAGAACTCACAGCAGACAGGTTTCTGCACCAGGGAAAGGAACAGGCTTGGGAAGCAGGAGGACATTTGCTTTAACTTGAGTCTCCAGGACCATTTGGTGGCCACATTTCACACGACTATGACATTCAACACAATATTAAGATTTTCTCCTTTAATAAATGTTTCCAAATTAGTCATGCTTACAATGAATAAAAAGTCCAGGAAGCTAGAGGTTCAATCAGAACAAAAACAATCTATAGTACTATCTTATACTTAGAAGCCAGATAATATCAACTATGAGCCAATTTCAGGAAATAATGATGGGAGACCATGGAGATAGAGGGCAGCGGGGACACACACACGAGTTCTCTAAATTCTCCCTGGAAAATAAGAATAGCTCATTTCTGTATTGACCGTCTTGGACCACACTGCTCCTCTGCAGAGTAACTGCTAAAGGGAATTGGAAGATCACAGACACTTGGAAATTGAATCCAGCGATTAGACTTAGACTGGGGCATTATTAAATAGATAGTTCTCAAAGATTCTGATGGTACTTTTTCTTGCTTAGGTGGCTGGTTTTGCTCATAGCCAAGCCATTGCATGTACTTGCAAAGATGTTTCCCCTTCCCAAGATAAATTTCCCCCGGACAACCTTGAAAGTCTTGTAATAGGTGATTCATTATAGCTGAGACAAAGGCCCGACTCCAATCATATGTCATTGCTGAAATTACTTCAGTCAAGAGGATAAAAACATTAGGAGGTTTACCTCCTCCAGTCCTCGGCTCCATCCATTGTGGGCCGACAGGGTTATTATGCTGCTGCCTGGCTAGTGCATTAACGGAAATTGTTGCTCTCAGGAAGCACATTGGTGGATAGAAAAACACAGCTACAAGAGACCAGGGCTGCTCCCAACAATTTATAGTTGAATAGGGAGCTCTCCAAGCCAGCTTTATGATTATCTCACAAATGTATTAATGACCTCATCTTTGAGAAAATATTCTCTGATTTTCTCTTTGGTTTCCATATCTGTACTCTCTCTTTCCAGGAAAGAAGGGCTTATTCTAATATAGGGAGGGAAAAAATATCTGCGGCTCTCAGCTAAGCCTCTCCCCATCAATTGGAGGCTGCACATGATCTTCCACTGCTATGCCTGATTCCCAACAACAAGTATTTATTGATCTGATGCTCCTGGTCAGGAGGGTTTCACAGAGTACACAGAGTGTCCTCTGCCATGAAAGAAGTATGGTGATATGTAATTTCAGATGAAGTGATTGTCCTCAGGAGACAGGAGGGAAATGTCACAGAGGGGCGTTCATTCAAATCAAGTCTTAGCCGGGGATTTAGCTCAGTGGTTAGAGTGTTTGCCTTGCAAGCGCAAGGCCCTGAGTTCGATCCCCAGCACCAACAAAACAAAACAAAACAAAAAAAATCAAGTCTTAAAGGATGTGCAGGATTTCACCAGGAATGACAATTCTACGTATAACACACGGCGTGAACAAAATCAACCCTAAAAGAAAATAGAATAGAGTCGGATTGCATTTTCCAAAGATCCTTGTTATGGTTTGTGTCTGGATGTTCCTGCAGGAGCCTCGTGCACTCATAGGTGGGGACTTCGGAAGGCGATTGCCTGATGGGAGTGGTGACTGACTGATGGGGGGCTACAGCTGACTTGCTGTTCAGAGGCAGCGCCTGGTCAGAAGAGGCGGGTCACTGGACGTGTGACCTAGAAGGATTCATCTCCCTCCCCAGCTCTTCTCTTCTCTTTCTGTTTCCTGACTGACATGATCTGAGCAGATTTTCTCCCCCGCAACCTTTCCACCTCGCCTTCCTGCCTCGGAGCCAGCGAACCATGGACTGAAACTCAGCCAAAATAAACCTCTTCTCCTTTAAATCATAGGGGTCAGGTATTGCGTCCCAGCAGTAAGAAAGTGAGTAGGACAATAATCACAGCAAGTTCTCTCCTTCCGTAAGATCTTTCTCTTAATTATAAAAACTAAACCTTATCCACATTTACGCAGATGTACAGGCCATAATACATAGTGCCATTTGCATGTAATGCCAAACAATATAGACATCCATAAGATCTTATGATTAAGACACTCCACTCTGTGAGAAGGTAGAGCCTATGTTCCCATCTCTGGATTCTGTGTAGGCTTTGAGATCACTGCAGAAGGGACACAATGTGACTTCATAGGACAGGTCATAAAAGATGGTGCAGTTTCTACCTGGCTCTTAGGAGACACTCCTTTAGACGCTTGACATCTATCATGCTTCTATGCTGTGAAAGATGCCCACACTGGGTCCTACGGAGAGATCAAAGAGAGAGGCCCCAGTCCATGAAGAAAGGAAGCTCTCTGGTCACCCCGTGGCTCTTCCAGTTACTTACACCTTTGGCTTTGCTGGTGTTTGCCAACAACTGCATGAAAAGTCTGAGTTAGAACTGCTTAGCTGACTGGGCCGTTCCCAAGTTCCTGACCCAGGGAAGCTGTGAGAGTCAATTCAATGATAATTAGACCAGTAAGTAATTGGAATTAAACCAGACATACTGACTGAAGCCTAAGGAATACCTGCGTTTCCCTCCACACACAGTGGGGAACAGCCCATCGAGGTTTTGGGATCTGGAGAATGACATGATCTGACTTATGGAAACCCAGGAGGCTCTGGCAAGAAGAAGGGAGTAAGTAGAAAGAGCCTGGAGACAAGGAGAATACATACAGGAATTCTGAACATTGAACTGCACACCAAAATCACTTGAGGTGACTGATAACATTTCAGATTCCTCGGATGATCCCAAGGAATAATGAAGGTTAATGGTAATTACTCCTAGAGGCCTCATGTGGACAACAGGAAGGAACATTGCTGTGCATTTGCCATCAGGCAGGCACAGGCCACATGGGTGAGTGGCAGAGGCCACAGGCTGTCCTTCGAGATGGGCCTCACTGGAATCCTGACTCCCTGACTCACTAGCTGTGTGATCTGTGGAACATTACTTCTCAGTCTACCTAGCTAAAAAATATTCTACCTTCCTCACTATTTCATCTATGTATAATCCTTGCATAGAATCACTCAATAATAATAATACACGATTGCAAATTTTCTCGGAAGTGTCATCTCTGCAAGTTTCAACTTTAGCTCTTTTAATGGGATGTCTTCCGTTCTGACTTCTACCTCTACCACTTTAGTGAAACTACTTTTGAAAAGCTTAGAAATGACCAACATTAATTTGTGACAAATTAAAAGAACTATATTTCATTTGGCCATTATCAGACTGACTGATCCTTCCGTTTGGAAAATTTTGCTTGTAGACTTCTTGGAAGTCACTTCTACTGCTTTTCTTCTACCTCAGTAGTTCTCCTTTACTTGCTGGTTTTCCTGTAAATTCACATCTAAATTTACAGATCTTTAAAGCTTGATGTTCATCCTGCCCTTCTGGATATATTTTCTCACTATGTGATCCAGTCAATACACAGCCTTAAATAACATGAATATTCTTCAGCTTAATATTTAAACAGTGAGTCCAAATTTATAAATCCAAAGCCTGCCTAGTCTTTTCCTTGCACATTTTAAATGCATCCTAACCTTACTGTATCCTGAACAAAATTATGTTTTTAAAATGTTTTATTTGTTATAGTTTGTGTCTAGATGTCCCCTCACTTAGGGGACATCCAGACACAGTCATAGGTGGGGCCTCATGTGGTCATAGGTGGTGTGTTTTCAGAGGTGGCTGGATCTAGAGTGTGCCGTTACTAAATTAGTCCACTGATGGGTTTGGCATGGTTCTGCTGGGATCAAGGATGTGACGCTAGGATTAAAGGTGCTAGAATTAAGTGTGGGAGTGCTGCCCACCCTAAGAATGGTTAGCCTGGGTATAATATAAGGGGCAGAAAGAGGCTTATCTACGCTTTTCTTGCCTTGCTGCCTTCTGCCTGTCTGCCATAGCACCCTGCCTTGGAATCAGTCGATTGTGGACTGAAACCTCTACAAACTGTGAGCTAAATAAACCTTTCCTCCTTTAACTTTGGGTGTCAGGTATTTTGTCTCAGCAATGAGAGAAAAGTAACAAACATATATTTCATCAGTACACATTTACAGTTCATATAGTTTACAGTCATTTTGGGGAGTGGTTACATGTATATACCATGGCTTGTTTCTTCTTTTTTAAACCCCCTTCTCCTTGCCTTCCTCTTCCCTCCTCCTCAAATTGCTCTATCCCATTTTTCATTCTTGTTGATATTAATAATCTTAGCTCATGTTATGGTGTAAAGTGTTTACATTAATTGTTATTAGGCTCTTATACCTGGTGTATCTTTATTCTACTTATTTCTCCTTCCTCTCCTCCTCATGTCTCATACTTTTTTTTTTTTTTTTTGGGTGCCAGGGATTGAACTCAGGGCAAGCACTCTAACTACTGTGCTAAATCTCCAGCCCCATCTCACACTTTTTCCCTTGAACCACTTCCCTAGTGTGAGAGATCCATCTCTTCATCCGCTTTTATCTATCCTTTATTATTTTCTTTTTTGTACTTTGCTTCACTTTATTTCACTCAACATTATATTTTCCAGGTGCATTTATTTTCCTACAAATGTCTCAACAATCTTGGAACAATCCAGAAAGAAGAGATAACAATCATAAATATATGATTACCAGCACAACAAACTATATAAAATAAATATTAACAGATATGAAAAATCAAATAAGCACTAATATGATGGGGACCTCAATACCCCACTATCACAAATAGACAGCTCAACTAGACAAAAAGTCAACAAAGAAATATCAGAGCTGAACCAAACTTTCGAACAAATGGACTTAGTAGATGTCTACAGAGTGTTCCACCCCACAACATCAGAATACACATTCTTCTCAGCTGCACACGGGACATTCTCCAAAATAGACCACACACTAGTTCATAGAACATGCTTAAGTAAATGAAATTTACTAATTGGAATTATCCCATGCGTATTATCAGACCATAATGAAATTGGAAATCAATGGCAAAAGAAACAAAAACTTCACAAACGTGGAAATTAAATAACTTCCTCTTGAACAACCAATGGATCACAGGTGAAATTAAAGAAGAAATTAGTTTCTACAGTTGAACAATAATGTCAATAAAATATACTAGAACTTATGGGACACAACGAAAGTGGTTGTATGAGGGAAATTCATAGTGGTGAATCCCCACATCAGAAAAACAGAGATAGCTCAAATACATAACCTCATGTTGAACCTCAAGCTTCTAGAAAAAGAAGAGCAAGTTAAACTCAAAGTGTGTACAAGGGAGGAAATTATAAAGATCAGAGCAGAAATTAATGCAATTGAGACTAAGAAAACAATACAAAGGATCAGTGAATTGAAGAGTTGGTTCTTTGGAAGAGTAAATAAAATTTACAAACACTTAGCTAACCTTATTAAAAAAAAGACTCACATTCATAAAATTAGGAATGACAAGGGTGAAATCACAATGGATCCTGCAGAAATGTAGAAGATCATCAATATCTACTTTGAGAACCTGTACTCTAATAAGATGGACAACACAGAAGACATGGACATATTTCTAGATATATATGGATTACCAAAGCTGAACCAAGAAAATATAAAAATTCTAAATAGCCCAATATGAGTCAATGAAGTTGAAGAAGTAATTAAAAATCTACAAACAAAGAAAAGCCCAGGTCCTGACAGATTCACTGCTGAATTCCATAAGAACTTTAGAGAAGATCTGATGCCAGTACTCCTCAAACTCTTTAATGAATTTGAAAAGGAAGCAATACTCCCAAAGTCATTCCTGGAAGTAACCATTACCCTGACACCAAAACCAGAGAAGGATCCAACCAAAAAAGAGAACTACAGGCCAATCTCCTATATGAACACAGATGCCAAAATCCTCCATCAGTTACTGGCAAACAGAATGCAGCAAATCGTGAAGAAGATTATACACTATGATTCATCCCATGGATGCAGGGATGGTTCAACATATAAAAATCAATAAATGTGATACACCACATTAACAGAACTAAGGACAAAAACAACATGAGTATCTCGATAGATGCAGAAAAAGCATTTGACAAAGTCCAACACCCATTCATGATAAAAACCCTACAGAAAATTGGGATGGATGAACTTCATCTCAATCTGATAAAGGCCATCTATGACAAATCAATAGCCTATATCATACTAAATGGCCAAAACCTGAAAGCTTTCTCTCTAAAATCAGGAACAGGACAAGGATCCCCACTATCACCACTCCTATTTAATATAGTTCTGGAAACATTAGCCAGAGCAATTAGATAAGAAAAAGAAAAGAGAATAAGGATAGGAAAGGAAGAAGTTAAATTATCATTATTTGCATTTGACATAGTACTCTACATAAAAGACCCCCAAAACTCCACTGAAAGACTCTTAGATTTAATAACCACATTCAGTAGTGTAGCAGGATACAAAGTCAACACTCAAAAATCAATAGCATTCCTCTACACAAATAATAAACTCACTGAGAAAGAAATTAGGGAAACCATAGCTTTCACAATAGCATCAAGAAAAATGAAATACTTAGGAATAAATCTAATGAAGGAAGTAAAAGAACTTCACATTGAAAACTATGGTACTCTGAAAAAAGAGATTGAAGAGGATATCAGAAAATGGAAAGATATTCCTCATTCTTGGATAGGCAGAACCAATGTCGTGAAAATGGCCATACTTCTAAAATTGTTATATGGATTTAATACAATCCTGATCAAAACACCAACAGCATACCTCACAGAACTAAAGAAAACAATTCTAAAATTCATTTGGAACCAGAAGAGGCCTAGAATAGCAAAAGCAATTCTGGGCAACAAAAGCAAGGCAGCAAGCATCACAATCCCTAAATTGAAATTATACTACACAGCTACAATGTTAAAAACAACATGGTACCGGCAAAAGCAAAAATAAGAACAAAAACAAAAACGAAAACAAAAACACAGACCTGAGGATCAATGGGACAGACTAGAAGATGCAGAAACCACTCCAAACACTCTCAGCCACCTCATCTTTGACAAAAGGGCCAAATGACTTCACTGGAAGAAAGACAGTCTCTTTAATAAATGGCTATGGAAAAACTACCTTTCCACATGCCAGAGAGTAAACCTAGACTCGTATCTCTCACCATGCACTAAACTAAAATCGAAATGGATCAAAGATCTAAATATTAAAACAGAAACATTTAATGTGCTGGAAGATAAAATAGGTAAAACTTTTGAAGTTATACAGGTAGGCAAAGACTTTATGAACAAAACCCCAGTCACACAGGAAATACTACAAGGAATCAACAACTAGGATCTCATCACATTAAAAAGCTTTTACACAGCAAAAGAAACAACCAGCAGAGTGAAAAGACCACCCACAAAATGGGAAAATTTTTTACCAGCTAAAGACTCTATCCAAAAGTGGGCATATGAAATGAATAGACACTTCTCAGATGAAGAAATAGAAATGACAAATAAATATATGAAAAAATGTTCAACATCATTGGCCATTCAAAAAATACAAATTAAAACAGCACTGGGACTTCATCTCACTCCATAAATCATGGCTGTCATCACGAAATCAACCCATAACAAATGCTAGTGAGGCTGTGGGTAAAAAGAAACCCTTCTGCACTGTTGGTGGAAGAGTAAATTAGTATAACCAATATGGAAATCAGTGTGGAGATCCCTCAGAAAACTAAAAGTAGAGGTTTCATTTGACCCAGCTTTTCCTCTTCTTGGTATCTTCCTCAGTGAGTTAAAAGCATCATACCACAGTGATATTCGTACACACATATTAATAACAACACAATTTATAATAGCTAAATCTTGGAAACAGCCCAGAAGCCCGTCAATGGATGAATGGATAAAGAAAATGTGATTTTTACATACAATGGAATATTACTCTGCAAAAAGATGGACAAATTTGAGACATTTTTAGGCGAATGGATGCATCTTGAGACCTTACTTTCAAGTGAAATAAATTAGATGCTCTTGTTTAATATTGTGTTGTTTCTTTTGTTTCAGAAACTGGAAGTGAAACTAAGAACCAAAATGGATACCAGACATTTGGAAGTAGGATGAAAATGTTCAATCGAGAAGGGGAACAAGGGAGAGGGTAAGGGGAAGGGAAGGAAGGAAAAAAGAAAAAAAAGAGAATAGAAGGAAAAATGGTAACAAAGCTTTTGTAAAGAAGGACGGGAAAAAGGGTTGAAGGAAGGAGAGGGGAAAGGGGAAAAAATGAAGAATTGAGATATATTATGCACAGATACAAATTCCCTATGTTGAATGTGCTCACTGTATATATCAAAGTATACCAATGAAATTAATTTTAAAGGAAAGAAATCTTAAAAGTAGTGTGTAGATCTTTGATCCATTTTTTTGTGTGTGTTGGGGATCGAACTCAGGGCCTTGTGTTTGCAAGGCAAGCACTCTAACCACTGAGCTAAATCCCCAGCCCTATCCAGTTTGATTTTAATTTAGTATATTGTGAGAGATAAGGGTCCAGTTTCATTCTTCTGCCAACAGATAACCAGTTTTCTGAGCACCACCTGTTGAATAGGCTATCTTTCCTCCAACATATGTTTTTGGACCCTTTGCCAAAGATCAAATAGTTAAATATGTCTGGAGAAGTTTCTGTAACATTACTTGAAAGATGCTATTTATGCTGTGGAATTAGAAGTTTTACAACCTCATTGTGTACTGGGTCTTAGAATCCTGAATTACATAACGGTGGACCTAAAAAATGTTGATGTATAATATAACCTACATCCTGAATCAAAGTATAGTCTAGGTCATGGTGCAGTAATAAAAAATAAAGTCCCCATATCTCAGCACCTTAAAGCAACAAAGGATTCTTGAATTGAATTACAGAGTGGCTGGTGTCTGCTCCGAGTTGTTTTAGGACTGCCTGGAGCTTGCTGGTTTCACAGGTGAGGAGAAGAAAGCTGTAGCCCAAAACACCATGTTTGACCAAAGCTAGTAACATGACAGGTATAAATCGAAGGGGTACGGGGCAGTGTAATATTCCTGTGTGTCTAAACATAGAACTAAAAACATTTGGTGAATAGCACTAATCACTAACTTTCTCTTACATTTTACACACGAAGAAGTTGAGACCTGGAGAAATGATGTCACTTATACTTTCATGACTCTAACTCCGGTCAGAGCCAGGGCTAAAACTGAGCCTTGGCTTCACCATTCAGTGCTTTTTTCTAATAATGAACCACGAACTCCTTGTTTTCTATTCCAAATAAGACACATTTAAATGTCTCAGTATTCGTATTTTTTTTTGTTTAACTCATATAAACTTCTCCTACTGAAACACTTTTGAACACTTGCTAAAAACTAGAAAGCCCAGAGGGATTAGAAATGTTATTTTTCTTGCCTCCCTGATGTTCTAGCAAGATGCCCATTCCAAATCTCTCCAAGATGTTTTCATTTCCAGCAAAACTAAATCATGGCTTAGGTTGGAGATTCTAGATGCACCAGCTTAAGGAAGGTCAAGGATACAAGCAAGTGAAGTGAGAATCTGTGTGTGTACTACACACTGTCTACTAAATCCACTGGAAGTATGTTCACAAGAACTTCCACCATGGCACAGAGAAGGGAAGTCGATTTTGCCCAGTGTCAAGAAGTCTAAACGTGCATGGCTACTGGTTCAGGAGCACAGTGAGGTAGGAGCCGCGGATCTCTTGGTTGTTCTCACAGACACAGGATGGCTGTGACTGCGCCAGGCCTTACACCGAGGGTCCAGTCCAGAGCTGAAGGGAAAAGGCTAGAGCCAGCTGTGCCTGCCCCAGTGCCCTGCCCCCTGCTGTAGCAGACTGTCAACAAGGTCCCATCTGCCAGGACTGAAGGGGAGGTGGGAAGAAGGGGAACAAAATTAGCATTGATTGGTCTAGCCAGCTGCTGCCTTGAACGAAATAAGGGTTCAGGTGACAGGGAATGGGAGGGGGTAAGAGGTGGTAGGACCAGGTAGGAATGGAGATCGAGAAAGAATGGACAGTGTATGCCCCATTCACTGACTGAAGAAAAGGTAATTCTGGAGAATTTTTGTATTATTTTTAAGTTTACATAGAAGCTATTGTGAATAAAGAAAATATATATTCAGCCCTGAAATCACAGTAGCTATGCCATGTATCGTATTGTCACAATTAGTAAAACTTAAAAATATAATAAAGCTACTTGAATATGATCTGCTCCAATATTTGTTTTAAAAATATAAATTTGTTTCAAGAAGATTGATCCATACAGGAACCATTTGATCATAACAGTTTCACATTTGTTTGGGTGAGAATTCATCCACTCAAAATGCTTGGCCAATGCAGAAAAATGTATTCAGATAACCTGATCACATAGGAACACAAAGAACGCACACGCGTCCCCTTCACATATCAGCACTGACCTCACCAATGACCTGGCCTGTGTCACGAGCCAAGCCCGCCCGTACCTGGTGTGGTGTGTTTCTCGGATTCCAAATAAAGCTTCTTCTATCCTTCCACAATAACTCCCTGCCACAAGCAAATACCAGGGCTCTTCAAGATACAGGACCACATTTGCGTCAGCATTTTTGTATTTCTTAAACATTGCTCACATGTAAAACCATGGTAAATCATTTCTGTCTGGTTTTTATGGGCCACTGACAAAGTGTCTTAGAGCTGTGTCCTTAAATCTCATATTTCCAATAAATCTGGGGTTTTAATTGCAAAACCTTGCAGTGGTACCAAATCTAAATAGTGTAATTCTGGTACAAATACTTAAGGAGAGTTATATTACCATCAGGTGAATTAGTACAACTCCGATGAAAACTTTACCAATACCACACGGTCTACCAGGCACATATGTGTGTGTGTGTGTGTGTGTGTGTATGTATGTGTGTGTTTGTGTGTGTGATATAATAGTAGGAAACAATTGACACTTTTTTTAACATAAATTTTAAAAGCTCGTTTTACACCTTACAGGATTGTGCGCCTTCAAAAGTATTCATTAAATGTACTCAGGATGGCTTGTCAAAAATAGACCATCAATTACATTAAATAAAAGCTGTTCAATGTGCCAAGCTATATATAGATGTCTCTATAGTAAGTGGAGATTTGTCATTTATGCTTTAAGATAATTATGCAAAATTACATTCAGCCCACACATCCTGAATTGGGAAAACTGTATTTAGTTCTTTTTCTTCATTTCTAAGTCTTATCTAACTGGAGTGAAGGAAGATTCTCGGTGCACAGCTGGGTTGTGGCGATCCCTTTACAACAGAAGAGACTCTATTTTCCTCCCGAGGGTCGCTCTTTTCCTTAACGAGGGCTTACAATGCCCTCGGCTCATTTCCAGAGCTTCTGAGGGACCTCCCTGCCACCCCTGGGGAATCAAGGCAACAAGGAAAAACAACTTCAGAAGGATGAAGGCCAGACCCATAGCCCTTTGGTTCTCTCCTCAACCCTGCCTTGTCCTTTATACTTTCTACAGCCTCTAAAGCTTCACCGTTTTCTTCATCTTATTTTCCCAGAATGAACTGCCCTTCCCGGCCCTCCACTGTGAGATGTACAGGGAAGAGACTGCCAAGCAATCAAACCCCGACTCGGCGCTTACTTTCCCAGGACCAGGACACTCAAGGACAGGCCTGAGAGAAGGGAAGGACTGGCTTCCGGCCAGGCTAGGAAATCCCAAAGGCCTCAACTCGGCGGGCACTCCGCTGTGCCCAGGTTGTGCCAGATGGGAACTGAGATGCGTTCTCACTGTGAGCCAACCCCTATCTCCTCAGGCAAGCGAATCGGGCTTCGGCAAGTGTGTTTTAGTAAATAGTCTCTGACTGCTCCACCTTTAAAGACAGAAGCATTTCTCGCTGAACACGCACTGTGGAAATTGAAAATGCTTGTTTCCAAGTTGAGATGCTAATGCAAATTCACATAACCACGCACTGCCTCTAGCTCCCGGGCAGCGACTCCAGCCAAAGCAGTGCACAAGCTGCAGCCTGGCTCCCTGCAGAAACCACAACACAGTGTCCCAGCTCTGCCGGACACACCCCTAGGCACACACTGCACTGTAAGCAGCAGGTTGTGCTAGCACGCACTCCTTTCCCCCCGCCCCACCCTGTCCGCTCCTTCCCCGTGCCAGGCCCCAGCCCTTGGCCCACACAATGGGATTTCTGTTTGCTTCAGCAGCATGTGACAGCCTGGTCCCTGCTTTGCCTAGCTCTGGGCTGTAGGTCTCTCAGGTAACAGGTGGCAGCTTCCCCTTTGGATTCTAGGCATGAAACAGAGTGACCTCATAGGGGTGGAGCTCCGGGACGCGGTAGAGGCAGAGGTGGCAGCCACAGGCAGGTAAGCTGGAGTGAAGCAGTGAGGGTGAGTTCTCTCCTCACTCCTTGTGGCTTTGGCCCTCACCTGAGGCGCTTTAGCACTCGGCCTTTCCTGCAAACCCCTGCAGCCCATCTTTGCTTCCAATGGAGCCAAAAGACCCCCCTGGGAAAGAGACTTTGGGCACCAAGAAAAAGAACCTGACCTTCTTGCGGCCCAGACTGTACATGCTGGAGAGGAGGAAGACAGACACCGTGGTGGAGGGCGGTGTTTCTGGGGACCACTCTGGGGCCCTGAGGAGGAGCCAGTCGGACAGAACCGAGTACAGCCAGAAATTACAAGGTAATCCCAAAGAAACCAGTTGCCCCAGGTTATTCTCTTTCTGCTACACTCCCGTTTGCAAAGAACACATTGAAGGCAGAGGAGAAAATCCAGTGCTCTCCTTCCCACAAAATAAGCAAATGAAAGTAAATGCGACTCACAGATTACAGGAAAAATTGTATTATGGGGGCCAGTAAAGAGCCACTTCTGAATTATGCAGAATATCACTAGCTTGTGTGCGCCCCTGTGTGTGTGTGTCTGTGCATGTAATATGTAATTCTTCTTCCTTCCTGACCCAAGTGAAGAAGTCAGAAGCACTAGAAAGGAAGTGACTTAGAAATCTATAAAAGACAGTTGATCTCAGTAGGTAGATGTGGGACGTCACGCCACACCGTGAGATCTAGCGAGGTAACTGTACTGACCTGCGACTCTGGTTGTTTTAAATGGGGACGTGAAATGACAATCACATCTGTGAAAAATAACTGATGTTACAGTCAGCGGATAGTGGGACGGGATGTGCTGAAAACTGCTTGGGTGATCACATCCTGGAGTGAACTGAGTAACACCCAAATGTCGGTAGAGATTTTCAGCGTGCCTGTGGGGAATGACTTTTGAGGAAGCAACTTGGGTTTATTTTGTGATGGTTATAAGATAATTTGGCAGGGTTATTATAACCCATCCTCTCTTCTGCCCTGAATTTCCAACTCCCCCCATCTGCCCTTTCCCCTGAAAGTCGCCTGCTGTAGTGCGCTTCGTTCAGTGTCAGTGGTGTGCAGGGTTTTAAGTCCCTGCAGAAGTACCTGTAACGGACCTTCCAGAGTTTGCCTGGCCTGTGTTACGACACTTCATGTGTCATTCCACGGTGAGCTGTTATTCTGGACTTAAAAACTCTAATGATATTACCAGGACCAATGGGATGTGCTTGCCCTTAGTATGTTGCTTTCCAAAAAAAAAGAGCTTAGACTTGCTTATGCAAATTAAGTTAAATAAGTTAAATTAAATACATTGAAATTAATTCTTTAAAAAGTATTACTAGGCATTAATGCCTTAAAAGTTCTGCATAGTTCAACATTAAATTGCAGCGTCAGTCTTATCCTTAAAGATTTTTCTTAACAAAGGAAAGATAGTGGTTGATCTTTAGTTTCTCTCAAGGCAATGTGTACGTGGGAAAGAATGCGAATCTTGCAGTCATACGCATCAGATTTCCAATACTGGCTTTTCAGCTCTATACCTACAAAATTTTGAGCAAATTATTTAAAATTCATGAGTCCCAATTTCCCTATTTGTGAAGGTGAGACTAAGATATGTACCACATAGTGTTTTTAGGAGAATGGATTAGGTAATTAAATGAAACACTTCATTTATTGGCTGACACATGTTATGTGCCCAATACATTACAGTTATTTTAAATTTTAGGAATATTATGGATGCCATAATAATAGAACAGAATATGCCCCGTATTAATCTAAATTTACATACCTTATAAACTTCTCAACTCTTCTTTGTTCTTACATAGAAATTCAGGAGCGGTATATTGCTCTACCTTAATAACATGTTTCTTTTGAGTTTCACTAATTTAACATTTCTCTGGTTCTGATTTATCATTAGCAAACTAGAAACAGGAAATAATATTTGTGACTTGGTAAGTTTTGCTGCCATATTCCTAAACTTACCTTCGTAGCATCCGCGGCCTACAGCAGGTGTGTGCTGGCCATGTTGCAGAAACCCTCAGATTTCCATGTGATTTGCGGGTCTCCCGTGCTCATGAATTCTGTCTCGGAAGGTAGAAGGGAGACACTCAGGAGCTCACTCATCTTTGAGAATTGCTTGTCCTAGAGAAAAATCACCAGGGCAGAAAGCACATCAGGGCTGCAGATGTGGCTGGCCTCCTGAGAAGTATTATTTTTTTGGGTCTAATTCAATAAAATCCAAGCCTGGGACTTAATCTTTTAGAAAGAGTCTACCGTGACTGCTTTGGCAACAAGAGAAGGTGTTTTTCATCAGTGGTCACAGCAGTTAGCTCTGGGGGTTGCTGTCTGGCCAGCAGAAGACCCGCTAGCACGCAGGTGGCTCCTCGTCACCCCAACAAGCTCGTCACTAGTGAGATGTCAAGGGCCCGCTTCTGTCCTCCTTGGGAATTTCAGCCCCCAAGAGACTTTAAATAAAGACTCGGGCTGGTTTGAGCCCTGACAGATGGCCCAAAGCTATTGTGAGGTCACTGTGTGCTTTCCAAGACTGGAATTTCTGGTAATTCTGCAGTCCTTAAATCATTTAGTAGGTTGTTCTTTGGGGCTGTGCTGTTATTTGAGTAGAACAATTCGTGGCTCTCTGGAACAAGGTTTCTGAGTTCTGGAAAAAAGAAAATGTTTATTAGTGCCCGTGAACCCGCCTCTGAACTTGAACTCTGAGGTCCACAGGTCCCTTCTGATCTCACTTGAGCAGTGTGAGCCCTGAATTGCAATAGTAACATGACAAAACAGTACACGGACTGAGAACTGCTGGCTTGGAACAACAGTGCGACTGGAGGGACAATATCCTAAAGCCCGTGTAGACAGTCGGCATCACAGTGGCGTAGGTTTTCCCCCTGTACTTTAAGAGGCACCGGAACAGTTCACTGCTAAATTAATTTGGGCTTTCTTTTCTCATTGAACAGACTCACTCAGTTAACCGGCACTGATTGCTGTGTTGGGTGCTGGGTCTTGGGGGTTACAGAGGTGAACAAAAGCACACAACGTGCCAGGAAACACAACTACAGAGTGACTGAGAAGACACACTTGACCTTTATTTCAAAGAGGTTTAAAGTCCGGGGCAGGGGCAGATAAGATGGGTAAACAAGTCAGTGCAATAAAATGGCGTGATAGACGTGAGGATCAGAGGGCCCGAAGCAGGAGGGTGGGTGGAGGAAGTTGCTAGGTCTCTTGGACGTGAGAAGCTGGGGATGGGGAGAAGGCAAGAGTGGGAAGAGAAGGGCATATTAAATTCTTCACTGTACTCAGTCTGAATGTTATTTCCTTCTTCATTGCTTGGGACTGAGTCCCACCCCTGCTTCCACAACCCTCTCCCCCTCCCATGTTCTGTGAAACAGACCTATCTGTCTGGTCACCTCTGCCCCTACAACCATGGCCAGCACCCAGGAAAGATCTAGGAACTGTTCCTCAGGGCCAGCAACCGAGCGCTAGGTCCCAGGCAGGGCGCCAAGCCTGAGATAAGAGCTGTGGCCTGCGTGTGTCTTGTTCAACCATGAGTATCTGTGTCTCTGCTAATTCACCTCAGAGTCAGAGATGTACAGAACTGCCCACGGAACAAGTGACCCTTTGTGGAAGCCTGTCCCATCCTGGGCCTCGCCGTCGACCCTGCCACGACCACACCTTGGGTCACTCCTCTTGTTCCAGTCCTCCCCACAGAGCTACATCACCCCGCTTCCAAACCAGCTCAGCCCCTCGCTGCCACTCTGCGGGCTGGAAGAGCACAGAAGGGTCTGAAGAGCAGACATTCAGGGGCTGAGTTGGAAAAACCTAGAAAGTACTTTGTATATGATTCCACATGTGGACTCCACACTTGCAATGTGCATCATTTAAAGCTGGACACAAACATGTCCATACAGATGCACATGCAGCAATCGTGTCACGTAGATATAGATTATAGAACGTTTACTGATTTACATCCAGCAGTCTTTTCTAAAAGCCCTAAGTAACTGATGTTACTGACATTAGAGGTTTCCTCTCAGTGTAAGTATTATGGACAGAATGCTTGTGTTCCTCCAAAATGTGTATGTTGAGGCCAATGCCATAGATTTAGGAAGTAGAGCCTTCATGGGTGGGATTAATTCATACCTCTGTAAGACAAGGTCCAGGAGAGCTTTCTCCTCTCCCTTCTCTCTGCCAGCTGTAGCTACAAACATCTGCACACCAGGAAGCGGGCCTCATCAGGAACTGGAGCTGGGCAGACTTTGAACCTGTACTTCTGGGCCCCCATCATGACGAGAAATAAATGCTTGTGGTTTAAGCTATCCACACTGCAGCGTATGTGTTTGAGAGCCCAAACTGACCAAGACACTGGGCCAGCTACTCTTATCCTCTTTTATCCTCCTTTTACACCAAGTCAATTCCAGTTAATTTTGTGGTCGGTATAAATATTTGCTCCAAAACAAAGAACGGGAGCATATAGGTAAAAGTCCTTTATTGTTGCTGGTAACACAAACTTCTACTTGGTCTTTTCTACCATGGTACCTTCTTCCTCTTCTTTTATTATTAGTGTAGTTTTTATTTTTCATTTTTTTGCAAAGGTGATAATTTCATTGTGTTAAGAGGGAATTATTATTTATCATATAAAATCCTGAATTGAGAATAATGAATCACCTTAAAGTAGGAAGTTCGTCCAGAATAACATATTCGGCTAGAGGGCAAATGGCTCAACTAGCAAGTTCGACTTGGTAAAATTATGAGTTCATTTCATTAGTGATGTTTTTAAAGACTAAAACCAATCTGTAATTGAACAAGTTTTTTTCCCTCTTTTATTAGTGTATGTTTGCAAAATGTACTAGCTACATTCTTTTAGAGGAACTGGTACATGTATATATCATATTGCAACCATTTTCAATCTTCTTCCTTCCCTCCCCCGGGAGGCTTGTTTTGTTTTGTTTTTTTTTTTTTTTTGGTTTGTTTTGGTTGTTTTCTTTTGTGCTAGCGATTGAACTCAGAGCCTTGTGCTTGCTAGGCAAGCACTCTAACCACTGAGCTAAATCCCCAGCCCAACAGGCATTTTTAACATGGGAAGATTTGGTGAATTTTGCTCCAAGTTGAATACAGGGTAGGCTAACACTAACTGGGTGGCTCTCTGTGCATGTTTTTAACCCCGTGCCAGTTCCCTGAGTACTGAGAGTCCCTTCCCCTTTCCCTGCCTCCACACACCAGTTAGTGGAATGGGAAGTAGATGAATCACCAGTAATGCGACACCAATACAAATAGGTGTGCGACGTGGTTTGAAGACGAAGCCTTTATAAAAGTCAAAGCACTTTAAGTCCTTTCTGTTCATTCATGCATAAAAACCAAAGTGAAGCTTGATACGTCATTCCCACTCTTTTTCAGTAAAGGTGTCTTGCAGCTTTTGTGTCAGAAGGGCAAACCACAGAACTCAAGAAGGTTTGAGCTACTCTGCCCTACTACGACATCGTGATAGGGGAAATGATTGCTTCTCTATTTGACTGTTGTGGTTTTAGATGTAACTTTCCTAAAGGTAGAAAATACAGCTTTCTAGTTGTGCTTTCTTTTTAATCCGCAAAAAATGAGTTTATCGCAACATACAATGAGAATGAAGACGGAGGGCAGAAGGAAAGAAAAGGTGCAGAGAGAGGGAGAGATAAGAGGCATGTACTGAGTGAAAATGGTGACAGAGCTGAGGGAAAGATGGACAAGAGAAAATTATGCAAGCCACACACATCTGTGCTTTTGTTGATACAAGAACTAAAAAAACCTTCATTTATACAAATACCTGTTCTGGATGCCATAATCACATTAACTTCAGTATTTTTGTAGGTATTGATTTCCTGTGAAAGTGGGATTATGGGGAGACTTGCTAAACTTGTAAGCAATGCAATGCTTTGAACCCGGCGAGACTTGGCTTCCAGTATTGCTTTTGGGGTCTCTCTGCAGCCCCCTCCCATCTGGTTGGGGGGGGTTATGTGCCACTTTAACAAAGAACAATTAATTTTGGAGATGTGAAAAAACAGAAAAATGAGGATGTGGGCTAGGGACAGGGAGTTGTGGGATGATCATGAGGAACTATAAAGGGGAAATTAAGGAACATCAGAGTTATTTTATTAAGGTTTGTACAGACTCATCATGGTGCTAGGTCCGCATGCCAGTGACAAATACTTTTCCTCTTCCTGATCCAAGTCGGACACTTTCTCATGGGAAATTTATGCCCTGCTTTCGGGTAGGAAGAAGGAAGCAGGGAACCTCCCTGGATCTGCCACTTCTCTGACTACTTAAAATTTACTTATTTGGTAGTACATGTTTGTAGCCTACCGCTTCTTAGGTGCTTTCATTGCAAAAGAATCCATACACTGAAGTGGCACTTTTAGGGGTGTTTGTTCTGATTCCCTTTAGTGGCTTTCACACTACCAACTGGTGTCTGAAATTATGCTATTCTTTTCTATTTGGGGCTCTTTCTTCCATTTGAGTATAACTGCACTTGAGGTAGCAATTTAGTTTTACCTTAGTATTTAAGCAATGCCCGTGTTTGGTAGGTACTCAACTCAGTCATTACCAATTGAATGGTTAAAAACATTCAATGGCTAACTGCAACCATAGTAATATTTATAATTGGCATATTTCTGCCATTCTCATTCCTCACTATTTGATAGCAGTCAACTTCTAACTACTACATTCTTCAGAGAGTGAGAGAGAGAGAGAGAGAAGGAGAGAGAGAGAGAGAAAGAAGAGAGAGAGAGAGAAGAGAGAATAAGAATTAATCCATAAAATAAGAAATAGAATTTCTTGGCAAACCAAATAGGAACTCATTTTTATGAAGTTATTCAACAGGCATTTCTCTGAGGTGTTTGTATGTGCCAGATATTGATGTAGGTCCCAAGAATGTAAAAATAAGTCAGAAGGAGGCCCAGCCCAGTAAGCAAGATAGGCAGTCAGTAGACAGTTGCAGAAAAGTGCTAAGTACCTGATGCAAACTATAGTGTTGGTGCTCAGACTGCAGATCCTGAGATGGAAATTAGATGCAGAAAGTGTATTAGAAACATCCTCGCGACCACCAGCAGGGAGAGTGGAGGTGAGGATGTGAGACTGGGCCGAACGAGGGGCTGAGCTTCCATGTGCTGTTGGTGGAAGACACTGCCAACAGCTCTGCAGATGGAGGACCTACGGAGTTGTTCCAGTGGTGTAAAGAACCTGGGTCCCTTGTCGCCCTTCATGTTACTGGGTGAGACACGCTGGGAAGGGGCGCAGCCCGAGAGACGGTTCCGAAGTGGGGCTGTCTGCTGGGGGCTCTCTCTGCAACTCTCAGATATTCATCTTCGAGGGGGACTGGTTAGCTCATCACAACATCCACCACGTGGCAAGTGGCTTGTTAATATTATTGACACAAATACAGCAATACAGGAAATGCAGTAAGAAAAAGCTTAATTATACCTATAAAATACCAAATTGAAATTTGAATCCAGTGAGAGTGTTTTGGAGCAAAGCGCATTCCAGCCAGAGAGATTCAACCATCCTACTACCTCCAACTTTGCTGTTTGGGGGCTGAGAAGCGGGACCAACACCAAGTGTCTGTATGCGGTGCTGGGTGCATCATGTCATCTCATGCTTGTAACAACTTTGCAAAGAAGTCACTGCCATGCACGTACAGACCATAACACAGCGGTTCAGAGAGGCATAGGCACTCTTCCAGCAGACACACAGCTAGAACGTGGTGAAACCAATTCCCCGAGGGTCATTTTGCTTCAGAGTCAACAAGTTTAAACTGTCATGCATTCTCCACTATGCTAACCTGAGGGTTTAGGAGTAGCACCCACTTTATGGTTTGTTCTTAAGGAATCACTGACTTTTAACAAACTTTTGAAGAAAACTCAAAAACATCAAGACATCTTTAAAATCTTCCAGTATATTCATATGCAATCCAGGTGGAGTGACTGAGTATTTTCCAGGAGTTATGTTATTTTATGCTTCTCAACAGCATTTTTTGTGTGCATGTAAATTAGAAAGATATCCAATTGCACCGAATCAAGTTTATAGAATCACTAGCATGTTCCACTCTAAAAATACAAGACCTATTATCCGAGCTATCCATCTCTGAAAACTGCTTATCGCCGCCAACAGAGCACACAGCTGGATGAGGATGTTTAGAAAAGACTAGGTCAGAGGTTAAAATCACATTGGTCTTTTGCTAAATATTCCTCAGCACTTTTCCATTTTCTAACAGTGGTAAATTTACCCCAATGCAGAGTGTATTAGTCAGCCTTTTGTCACTGAGACCAAACACTTGACATCACAACACAAAGGGGGAAGAGTTTATTTTGCTTGTGGTTTTAGATATTTCAGTCCATGATTGGCTGGCTCAAGGCAGGAGCACCATAGTGGAAGACTGTGGTGGGGCAAAGCTGCTTAGCTCATGGCTGCTGGAAAGCAGAGCCGGGAAACAGTGCCAGAGAGGAGGGGCCAGGGACCAGACAGACAGCAAAGGTCACCTCTCCATGATCCACCCGGACACATCCGGTGTGCACTTTGCTAATCCCCTGGGCAGCTCTCAAGCCAATCAAGTTGACAATCCAGCTTCACTGCTCAGGAGTAAATACACCCCTGGAGTTTTCTAAAATCATTCACTGTGAGATGAAAAAATAAGTTGTTAACCTTACCTTTTGCAAGTGTTTATTTTTGTGTATGCCCTATAATGTGCATGATACATTAAAGCTACACACATATGGGAGGTGCAGGCTTGAAACAGTTTCAGTGAGACAAAAAATTTTGGATCAAATTCTGACATACAATACAGATAAATCTTTTTTTTAATACAGATAATCTTGAAGACAATATGTTTAAGTAAAATAAGCAAATACAAAAGTGATTCTACTTCTGTGAGGTACCTAGAGTAATCAAATTTATATTGACAGAAGATAAAAGGGTAGTTGTGAGGGGCTGGGAGAATGGGAACGGAGAGTTCTTGTTTAATGGCTACAGATTTTCACTTTGGAAGATAGAAAGTTTTCGAATCATGGTGGTGAATGTACTTAATGCTGTTGAAGTGCATACTTAAAAATAGTTGACAAGGTCAACTTAATGTCATGTGAATGTTACAATTAAAAAAAACAATTAAAAAGGCTGGAGGCTGCTGGGATACAACATTAACATGGAAATCAAGGCCTCACCTGACCTGACTCTGTCTTCCTTCTCTCCTCTCACCTGCATGATCTTCTACTTCGGACTGCTGTTTCCTCACCCTGGAGTCCTTGCTTACATCCTTGTTATTTAATAAGCTCCTATTTGTCTTTTCCAGCCTATATTTCTGAGTCTTCACACTCAAAGCAGACTCATGTCTCACAACCTTGGTACTTTTTTGTATTTGGTGTTTATCTGTCAATGTCTCTTTCAGTTGGGGCATTGAACTTCTGGGAGACAGGAACAATTGTGTCTACAGTGCCTAGGAAAGGGTCATTGTGTACTCATTAATTATGTTTGTTGAGGTAATGAGTGAATAGAAGAATGAATGAATGAACAAACAGTCAATGGGTGGAGTAGCAGCTGTGCAATAACAATCCTGGTGGGTAAAGGCAACCCTTCCACATGGCTAGCTCCATCCCAGCCAGGACTAGATTCCGCTCTCACTGCCTTCAGGTTCATAGCTTGTGGGTCTGAACCTAACTCAGATGTAGGAATTAGTTTTCAATTTTTGTCATGTCTCATATTTCTCTTCTCTGTATCCTATTTTGTTGGATGATCTGTGTCTGTTAGCTTTTCATTGCTGTGACACAATTCCTGATAATAACAAGTTAAGAAGGAAGAAAGCTTTATTTGAGTTCATGGTTTCCAAGGTTTCAGTCCATGGTTAGTCAGCTCCATAGCTGTTGGGTCTGTGGTGAGGCAGGAACACCACGGTGGTAGGCAGGTGTGATAGAACTACTCATGTCATGGCAGCCAGGAATCAGAGAAAGAGAGAGTGAGCATGTGCTGGTGGCTTCCTCTTTCTTCTGTTTCTTGTCCTACCAAGGTCCCTACATTCTTGGGTTGTGCTGCCCACATTCAGGGTGGGTCTTTCCCTTTGGTTTGCCATCTCACATGCTAGTCATCTCACAGGCACACCCGGAAATGTGTTTTACTAATTTCCTAGGTGTTTCTCAATCCCATTAAGTTGACAATCAAGATTTACCATTACATCATCCTTTAAAATTCTGCCATTGATGTACACAAAATCACATCCAGAAGAGGACAGAGATAGATTGTCCCTCTGAACATATCATCACAGTTTTATAGAGTCATGGGTGAAAAATTAATTTGAGGGGGGCTAAACAAATATTCTAAGTAGAGAAATTTTCTTTTCCTTTTCCTTCTTTTTTCTTTTTTTGCTAATCAAATTTATACATCTAAAATATAAATGATATATTTTTGAAATACTCTTTTAGAGTTTGAATTGCTTCTTAATGCCACATATTTAAAATCGTTGTTATGTTATAATGGCGCTGCTTTTAAAATACTCAAAGCTTATTATTTTTTAAATAGTGCAAGTATAATTTCAGAGTGTGCTTTTTGCTTTTTAGTTAGACTATTGCTGCATAGAAGTAACATATCAAATTAAGATATAAAATTAGACATCTTTTAATGAAGGAACACTTGGAAAACAAAGTCAGTACTCTCTGGGAAAAGTAAAGGTTCTTTACATGGCAGTTGCAAACAGAATATTTTATGTATTTGATGTTTTATATGCAGAGTATAATCAACATATAACTGTAGTTAGCCGTCTGTTTTAGCAAATTAATAAAATAAGGTTTTGGAATGGGAAATCTTATTAGAAAAGCTCAAGTCCTGCATATTTTTCTATATGTTCTTATAAATACATGCAAATTTAAAACAACAAAAATATTCAAATTATAACTTAACTTTTCCATATTTATACATTGTGTTCCAACCCTGATGTCCTTTTAGGCCCTGAGATTGCATCATTTGTAGTAAGAGCACGTTGTTATAGTCACTGTGCATATGTAATACACTGTGTGATGTATAGGTGGTTGTTCTATATGTGGTATTTTGAACTGTGGCTTGTGAAATAACTGATAAAGTTAAACAAGTCTGTTAGTTGAGAGGAAAACCAACTCTGTTTCTCATTTGTGTACAATGTGCTTAAAAATGGAGAATGAAGGATTCGGGATGTAGTCTGGGGCTACAGCTATTTCCCAGCATGTATGAGCCCATGCTTTGATTCCCAGAACTATGAAAAACGAAGTCAAATAAAATAGGGAATGATATACCCATATATTTAAATGAGCATGCAGATTTTGCCAATAAATAGAGGGGAGAACAAGCAATAATGCTCAGATAATTTTCCCATCATTTTTCCAAGTCATCTTATTTTTAACTCATGCATGACTGAGAAAAAGAAAAGAGAAAGAAAACAAGAAAGACTTTGTTATCAGCCCTCACTTTCGTCCCATGACTTACATCTCTGTTTCTGCTCAAATATCACCTTAACAAAGCTACCTTTCCTGCTATCTCTACAGTAGCAATTATGACCACAGCCCACTTTATTTTCCATCATGGCGCCTATTTACTAGCTGGTATGATGTATGCTTTTTCACTAATCGGGTTATTTTTTTTTCTTCCATCATTAAATGATGTTTCATAAGTGCTGAGGTTTTTCTCCATTTTGTTGCTATAGCGCTAGCATCCAGAGCAGAATTTCCCAACACTGGCAGCACTCGCATTTTGGGCAGGATGATTCTCTGTTCCAAGATGTTATACTCTGCATTGTAGGATGTCATCAATGTCCCTGGCCTCTGTGCACTAGCTGGGGACAGATCTCCCACCCCCTAGTTATGACAATCAAAATAACTAAGCATCCACCTGGGGAGGGGTAAAGTAGCCAGGTAAAGATCCACTGATCAAGAACTGTATCTGTCACCATGAGCCTCAAAAATTATTTGTTGAATGAAAGGACAAATGGGTAAAATCAGTATGTCTCATACAGCCGGAATTTTGCATTCCTAATAATTAGAACAATCCACAACAGGAAAAGTGAATACAGGGAAGACTTTACCAAGTTATTTTCCTCTATTTCTCTATTCAGGGCTTAGTCTTTCCTCTTTCACTCACCTTCTCCTGCTGAGAACATAAAATAAAGATATTTCTGGAAAGTACCCATTTATTTAGCTCCTAATTGTTCTGGTCAGGCTATTCTCAACATAGAGCCTGTAAATTCAAATCAATGCCACTTATGTATTTTTCAAACCAGGTAAGCTTTGTTGAATTCCTTTTTGAAATCCACTTCTCTACTTTCTGCAGCAATTAGCAGTCACAGGAAATAAATCCCATGCCATTCAGATGAGGATAAAATATTTTCCTGCCCCAAGTTTGAGCTTTCAATTTAAAGGAGGCTCCGTTCCTCTACCTCTTCACTTAATACTGCACTGGCTTCTCTCCTAAACCTGCCTGACGTGCAATTATTTTCAACCTATTTCACAGAAGGCTTGCTTCATTCATCTTTCTGGGGGTCGGATTTCCATTGAAACTGATAAAAGATTTTACTGTGTGAAACTTATGTCAGTGGGGCCCAAGGGAATGCCAAGCCAAGGTTTTTCTGGGTGTCTGGGCAGATGTGAAATATAGCTTGGCAGGAAAGATCATTTGTAATCGTATCTGGAGGTTTGGTAATAACCAAGCTGGAGCAAAGCTCTGCACTGAATTTGGGTGCATGTTCGCACTATATGCATAGAAAGGGCACAGGACTGATGGGGAGGCAAGAGGCTCGAAGGATCTGAGCTCATTTTTCATCTCTGTCACTTAAAAGACATTCTCTGTAGAATGCAGCTTCCTTTTCTAAATAAGGAGACAGAACTTGGTAGAGATTATCATCTTGTCCTCTCTACGCATTCTCTCCTCCATCGCTTCCTGTTTAAATGGCATTATTAACCGAGCTAACCAACTCAGACATCGGAGAATCTGACTTCCCTTCTCTTCCACCCCCTCCCTTGGTTCCCAGTTCATGCTAATTTTACCCCTAAATTCTTGGCCAGCAGACTAAGCTCACAGCCCTTTTCCCTCCACTGGAGACCAACTGCCCAGGTGGTGGGCACTCTGCCTCCCTGCCTGCCGCTCACTCCCCACTGCCCAACCAAGCATGGTCCTGCAGAAGCCAAAGCAATCTTGCTAAGAGAACCTGATCGAGTCACCTGCTTAAAAAGTCCCCATTGATTCCCACTGTTCTTAAAAATCCCAGATTCTTTAAGCTGGCCTTCAAGTTCTGTCCCCTGATAGTTTCTCCAGACTCAATCCCTTCTCACATGGTGTAATGTCTTCACATCTCTGGGTTTGCCACCCCTTTTGCTGATGACTTGCTCCCTCCTCTCTTCGCCTCCTGCTGTGTCCTCTGGATTTCTGTTAAGGGTCACATCTCCAATGCTCTTGACCTCCAAGCTGTGTTGGACTTGGCACAGCTCAGTTTCCTTCTTTAGACTTGTACACCAGTTTTGAAATACTGACTGACATTTTTAATTGCAAAGTGGCTGTTTGCAGAATTCTTTCTGAGTAATTTTCACCTCAATACTTTTAATTTGTCTCATTTAAATCCTCATATACTAGCAGCATTTTGGCAACTTGACTTTATCAAATTATTCAGAGCATTAGAACAGCTTCCATGGACAGGCACACTCTTTCAGTCTATTTCATCAATTTATGTAAACTTAGTTAAATGAATGTAATTACAATAAGAAGTACAACTGATACGATCAGGTTTGCTGTTGAACACAACTAGTACTTGAAAATGTACAACTTGATCATTAGGTAGGAAGTGCATAGAATTAATATGTTTTAGGGAGGGAAAAGAAAATATTGATTTACCCTGAGACTTAATCCATTATTACTTCTAGATTACACATTTCTTGGCTGTAAGGATCGTTATTTTATTCACTACTATACATATGACATAAATCTTAGTACCATCTCAGATCCAATATACAATTTAAAAAATTCATATTAAAGAATATATACACGCCAGATACTAGGGAATTTGTAAAATTGTTAACTTCAAATTCTGACACTCTTTGTTCTTACTTATGAATGTATTTGTGATTCTGATACCATTATAAATTAATTAAGGGCCTCATACTTTGGCTATACTATCTACCTGCTCCCTAGTAAAGTGATGGCAAGTGGCCACAGAAATAAATGTCAAGGGCAGGTGTTGCTAAACAAGGCACTATGAGAAACCGCATGCTTGGTACGTACATGAAAGTATCAGTTGTAGCTCTTCTTTATTAAGAGCGGAATAGTTTTTCAATATAATAATGAACATTAAAATCCATGATTATTTACTGGTAATCCTTGATAAAATCAGCTAAGGACCTTAATCTAAATAAACAAGGACACAGAATTTAAAAAGTAACAATAGTAAACTGCACACTTGAACTGGGCATGGCTATTTCAGTGGTCTTCTTGCTATTTAAACTTTCCCGAACACTTAGAAATGTTCTTGCTTTGATGATTTAGCTTTGGGATAAATGGGAGAGAAACCGACTTTTAAAAATTCAAGCATTATCATACTGAGGCAAAGCCGGCCTCCCTACTCATCTGGATTCAGCCAGAGCAGGAGCTGGCTTTGCGGCGGTCCTGGCTGGTCTTGCTTTCCCCGCCGAGGAGGGTCGTTTCCTGGTAGATGCTCACTCAGGCTCCCCGCCTGCCCTTGGAACATTTCCGAGGGGAAAAAAAGAGGAGAAGCAGGTGCGGCCATTCAGCAGATATAGAATAATAACAAATAAATCGTGGTCCTAAAAACAAGGTGGGATAGTTTTCGAGAGGTTTCTGTGCTAGGCGATTTTCAGGCTTTATCTCAATCCTCACAGCCTTCCAGCAGGGAGCTGCGGTAACAGGCAGGGTTAGAAGGCGGGCAGGCTCAGGTTGGATCCGACCCCACCGCAGGCGTGAGGAGACTGTGGGCAAAGTGCTCCACCGCTGTGCGGTCTGGCTCCTTCCTGGGTAAAGGGAAAGGGACAAATGTGTATCCTGGGTCTTCTGCTTTCCCGAGGAAGAGCAGACGAGCTCATCGCGTGGCGTGGCGAGTACCCAAATGTGTCAGTTCGGTCTCCTTGCCAGGCAGAAGTCCTTGCAATATATTGCAATCAGTATAATTGCGGTGATAATGCATAATGCTTTAATAGAAAAATAACTTAAATGTAGAAGCCCTATAAACAAAATGTGGGGTGCGCATGCGATGGAATATTATTCTGCCTTTAATTTAAAAGTAAGTAAATCGAAAGACATGCTACTACACGGATGCACCTTATGTTACATGAAATAGGCCAGGTGCGAAAGGTCAACTAGAGTGTGATTCCACTGAAATCATCCACCTAGAGGAGTCAGATCCAGAGAGACAGAAGCAGAATGGTGGTCACCAATGACCAAGGAACGGCGGGGATGGGGAATTACTGTTCAATGGACAGGGTTTTGCTTGAAAAGATTGGAAAGTTCTGTAGACACCAGGTAGTGACAAGTGCTCAACAATGGGATGTAGGACTTAGCGCCGCTGTGTCGCACACTTCAAATTACTTAGCAGTAAATTTGGTGTTTTGTATATTTTGTTACAATGGAAAAGATAAGGGATAAAGGAATATAACTTTCTCTAGGAGGAAAAAGTATTGTTAAAATTATTAAAATAATAATCATAATCTTACAATCAGCTCATGCTTCTTCAGTAACATTTTTGGTGTTTAGTTTCCCTGGAGTCTTTATCTTTATTGTGCGATAGCGGGAACGCGTGTGCCCGTTCTTATCCTCAACCTCCCTTTTGATTCGAATCGGCGGGGGAGCGGTCCACGGCACTGTTGGAGGAGAAGTGATATTTGGGGGCGCCGAAAGGACATATTTATGTGCACATTACCAAGAAATTGGATGCAGCGTCACAGACTGTGTGACACAAAGAAGCCAGGCTGGAGTGCTGCCCTGCCACATGTGTGGCACATGACACATAGTCGTGTGTCTGGGAGAGGCCAGGATGCGACCAGACCAGCGAGGAGCTCGATCTTTCACAGGATAATGTTCAGAACAAAGACAAGTTCAGTCCCTCTGTTTACTCTGCTTATCCTTCTATGCCTTGTTTCTATAAGCCTTCCTATGTGATTTTTTAAACTCTCATAAGGCCGGCCCTTTGTTTTTTTCTTTTTTTTTTTTTTTTCAGAAGAGAAAGTCTATTTTATTTAAATTGCCTGCACTCCAAACCCAACTCTAAATCATTTCGATTTTAAAATGTGGCCTCTTCTGACGTTGAAACTTTTCTCTTTTTTTCCATTACTACAATAACTGCTAAATGCTGGGGCAAATTAACATACCCAGAAGGCCTCGTAGGTGCCTATTCCGTTAGCATCTGTTTCAGTCTCTCCAAATAATTTTCCCCCCATCAAAAAATTGTGGAGATATGCATATGTGTGTGTGTCTATGTTTGCAAATTTTGTTTTTGTTTTTTACCGTCTTAACCATTTTTAAGTGTACCATTTTTAAGTGTACCATTTGCTGATACTGTTACATTTTGTAATGTTATACACTATCACTCCCACCCATCTCTAAAACTCTTCCCATGTTGTAAGAGTGGAACTCTATACCCGTTACACAGTTACTATCTGGTCTCCTGTACTCTCGGGCCTTGGCAACTACCATTCTGTTTTCCTTTTCTAAGAGTTCGACTGCTCTAAGAACCTCACATGGGTGGGCTTATGTGTTTGTCCTTTTGTGGATGGCTTGTGTCACTTGGCATAATGTCCTCAAGATTCATCCATGTTGTAAAATATGTCAGAATTTCCCTCCTTTTAAAGGCTGAATAGTATTCCACTTTATGTATATTGCCTATCTAGTCATCTGTAAGTGGATACCATTGTGAGCAATGCTGCTATGAACATATGTGTATACATAAAATATTTGTGGGTGTATACCCAGAAGTGGAATTGATGTTTCACATGGGAATTCTATTTTTAATATTTTGTGGAGTTACCATGGTGATTTCCACACTGTCTATCATTTTACATTCCTACTCACAGTACACAGAGGTCCCCATTTCTCCACATCCCTGCCAATACTTCTGTTTTTTTTTTTTAATAGCTGCCATCCTGATGGGTATGAAGTGATGTGTCTTTGTATTTGATTTGTATTTTCTCCATGATGCCTGATATCGAGCATCTTTTTATGTGTTTATTGGCCATTTTTATTTCTTTGGGAAAATGCTAACTCAACTGCTTTTCCCACTTTTGAATCAGGTTGTTTTCTGTTGTTGTGTTTCAAAACTTCTTTGCACATTCTGGAGCTCAACCTCTTATCAGATAAGTGATTTGTAAATGTTTTCTCCTATTGTCAGAGTTGTGGTTTTACTTTACTGATAGTGTCTTTTCATACACAAATTTAATGATTTTTCAGGAAGTACAATTTGTCTATTTGTTTTCATTGTTGCCTGAGCCTTTGGTATCTGTGACAGTTAACTGTTGTGTCAACTTGAGTAAGAAATGCCCAACCGATTGGTTTACCATAGCTCTGGGTATGGATGATGAATTTACTGAAGGGGGAAGACCCATCTTGGGTGTGAGTGGCGCCAACCAATAGGACTGTAGCCTGCACAGAATAAAAAGGGGAAAGAAGAAAATCTCACTTCTGTTTCTTTGGAGGAGCTCCAGTGGTCACCTTCACACTGGACGTTATCTCTTGGCTTCCAGTGTAGACTCTTCAAGCCTTCAGAACAGACCCTTGAGCCTCCTGATATGGACTCGCACAACACACTACAGTGAGCTCCAGGTTTTCAACCTTTGACTGGATCCTTTGGAGCTGCAGTGCACAGACAGCCCTTTTGCACCCTTCCACACCTCATTCTGCAGGTGGCCATTGTAAGGCCACCTTGTAAATCCTTATATGTTTAAATATATTAAGTCTGTTTCTCTGGTGAGCACTGACAGATACAGTATCATATCTGAACTGCCAAATCCCATACTGTGAAACTTTTGCAGTATGTTTTCTTCTAAGAGTTTTACAACTTTAGATCTTTGATACATTCTGAGTTAAATTTTGTCTATGGTATTCAGTAAGTGTTTGATTTCACTCTATCACATGTGGAGATGCATTTATCTCAGCACTGCCTGTTGAAAAAATTACCTTCTATTCACTTATTATATACCCTGCAAAAATAATTTGACCATATATAAGAAGACGTATTTCTGGTTGTCTTCTACTGTATTCCGTTGGTCTATATATCTTGTCTTTATACCAGTACCACAATTTTTTATTATAGTTGCTTTGTAAACAGTTTTGAAATCAGAAAGCTTTGCTGTTTTTTAGTTTTCTCAGGATTACTTTGGCTACTCAGGGTCTCTTGAGAATCCATAGGAATTTTAGGATGGATTTTTCAATTCCTGCAAAAAACAATCATTGGAATTTTTATAGGGGTTGCTTTGAATCTGTAGACCATTTTGAGTAGTATTGATATATTAATAATATTCAATCTTCCAATTCATGAACATGAGATATGTGCATTTATTTATGTCTTCTTTAATTCCTTCTAGTAATGTTTTACTATTATCATTGTACCAATCTGTCACCTCCTTGATTGTCATTTCTTAGTATTTTATTATTTTTGGTGTGATCATAAATGGAAATACTTTAATACTATTTTCAGATTGTTCGTTGTTACTATACAGAAATGTAACTGGTTTTTGTGTGTTAACTTTGTATTCTTCTAATTTGCCGAATTAATTCGTTCTGTACATTTGGGGAGAATATTTAGGCTTTTATAGGTATAAGATTATATCATCTGTGAATAGAGATAACTTTACTCTTTCCTTCTCATTTCGATGCCTTTTATTTCTTTTTCTTGCCTAATTTCTCTAGTGAGATAGAACTTCTAGTACTCTGTTAAACAGAAGTGGCAAAAGCAAACATTCTTGTCTTTCTCTAGATCTTAGAGAGAAAGCCTTCTGTCTTTCACTTTCCATATATGAAGGATGAACTTTTCTTACATGGTAGCTTATATTATGTTGAGATAGTTTCCTTCTAGTCCTAGTTTGTTGAATTTTTAAAACTCGTACTTATCATGAAAGGGTGTTGAGTTTTGTCAATTTTTTTTTTCTATATCAGTTGTGATGATCATGTATTTTTTCCTTGTTGATGTGGTGTATTACAATGATTGGTTTTTGTATGCTAAACTATCTTTGGATCCCAGGAGTAGATCCTACTTGGTCATGGTGTATAATATAGTCTCTTTAATATGCTGCTGAATTCACTTTACTAGCATCTTATTGAGGGGTTTTGCATGTTCACAAGGTTCTGCGTGTTCACAAGGGATACTGGCTATAGTTTTCTTTTGTTGTGGTGTCTTTGTCCAACTTTGGTATTGTAAACGCTGGTCAGATAGAAAGAGTTATAAAGTGTTCCTTCCACCTCGATTATTTGGGAAATTTTGAGATGCCACAGGGTTCTTTAAATGCTTACTAGAATTCACCAGGGAAGCAAACAGGTCCATTAATTTGTCAGGAGATTTTTTTATTAGTAATTCTATCTCTTTGTTCATTATTTCTATTCAATTTTTCTACTTCATGATTTATTCTTGGTAGGTTTTGTGTTTCTAATATCCAAGTATCCAATTTGTTGGCATTAAATTCTTGCTAACACTTATAATTCTTTATATTTCTGTAGAATCATTAGTAATGCTGCCATTTTTGTCTCTTTAGTAGTCTCTCTTTTTTCTTAGACCTTCTTGCTAAAATTTTGTCAATTTTTTTGATCTTTTCAGAGGACCAACTTTTACTCACACTTATTTTTCTCTATTTTTTCTAACTTAAAAAAAATCTCATCTACAATTTTTATTCTCTTTTTTCCTTCTGCTAGTGTTGGGTTTAATTTTTCTTTTTCTAGTTCTTAAATTATAAAGTTAGGGTACTGATTTGGGACTTTTTTGCTTTTAGTGTAAACGTAGCTATAAATGTCCCCATTAGCATTCTGTTCCCTAAATTTTGGTATATTGTCTTTCAACTTGTTTCTAAGTATTTTCTAATTTCTCCTTTGATTCGTTGGTTGTGTCTTGTTTAATTTTCACAAGTTTATAAATTTCCACTTTTTCTTCTATTATTGATTTCCAACTTTATCCTGTTGTTGTTTGAAAAGACAATTTGTGTGTTGTCTGTCTTTTAAAGTCTACTGAGAGTGAATGTATGGTGCAACATATAGTCTCGCCTGGAAAAGGTGCCATTCTTTATGTACTGAGAAGAATGTGGACACTGTTGTTGGCCTGCAGTCTGTGCATGTCCTTGGAATCTAGTTGTTTTATTGTGTTACATCATCTGTTTTTTCATATGTCTTCTATTTGATTGTTCTATCCATTATTGAGAGTCGGACAGTAAAGTATCCAACTATTATTATGCAATAGTCTATTTCTCCCTTCGGTTCTGTCTGGCTTTGTTCATACAATTGCTCTGTTTTTGAGGGTCTGTCAATAGGCGCTTAAATTTTCTATCTTC
Source organism: Hystrix cristata (assembly GCA_004026905.1). Lineage (NCBI taxonomy): Eukaryota > Metazoa > Chordata > Mammalia > Rodentia > Hystricidae > Hystrix > Hystrix cristata. The sequence continues at coordinate 42,373 of PVJO010005599.1, read as the reverse complement.
TTGCCAAACTGACCGTTTTGTTAGTATGCAGCATCCTTCTTTGTCTCTGGTAATATTTTAAAATTTGAAGTATATTTTCTCTGCTATGTAATCCAGCCCATTGTGTTCCCTTTACTTATTGTATTAGTCAGTGATCTCTAGAATCGATGGTTTGCAAGAGCGCAGATTTAATACAGGACATTTACAAGTTACATCATTCACCCAGGAGCCAAATGCAGGAGAGCACACAATGTCCGTCAGCAGGCTGGAGACCTGAGAGGCTCAATCAAGGCTGGGAGCTTATGACAATGTCCCCTGTTTGTCTATGTCTGCACTAAAAGGCTGAAGAGTCTGTACTAGAGGGAGGATCCGATGCTCATGGTGGAGATGAAGACCAGAGCTCCCCCGAAGCAAACAGCAGCTATCCTCCATGACAGCAAGGGCCTGAGCTCCTCCTCCAACAAGAACAGCCGAGTTCCCTTCAGGTTGCGATAAGCAATAAAGCTTCTCTGGGAATCAGCAGCCTTCAGACTTCCCCTCCTGGTCCCCTTTATGCTGTGTCAGCAATAGTCCTCAGGTGGGTCTTCTACACGCAGAACCACACTGACTCAGTTCAGCCGGGTGTTCCTGCTCAAGTTGACCATACTCACTCCACCACAATCAGTTTCTTCATTTTCAAATCTGTTCGTGTCTCTGTATCTACAGCAAGTCTCCCGGAGATAGCATATATTTGGATCATGTTTTTTACACATTCTCTCAGTCTCTGTTTTCTGATTGGAGTGTTTAATCCAGTTATATTTAAAGTAATTACTGATGAAAGGGACTTCAGTCATTCTGCTATTTGCTCTCTGTGTGCCTTATGACTATTTTACATATAAATTTCTGCATTACTCTCTTTTATGTTTAATGAAACATATAATTTCCTTTGGGGAATTTTAAAGTTATTTTCTCTGTGGTTATGATAGAAACTACATTTTAAAATCTTAAAGTTGTAACACTCCAAGTTGAATTTATACCAGCTTAACTTCAATAACATATAAAAGTTTTCTTTTTTCACAGCTCTGGCCCACACTTCAGAAGTTGATATCACAGAATTTTATCTTCATACATTGCATGCCTCCACAAAAATAATTCCTTGAAATGGATTCATCTCTTAAATTATGTAGAAAAAATGTGCAGTTATAAACCAAAGTTACAATAATGCTAGCTGTTAGACTAATGTTTTTTTTAAAGTGCTGCTTCTCATGTTTCTTGTTTTCCATTACCCTGTGATTTTTACATTTTATTTTCACTTGGCCATAATTCTTAGTATGGGAATATTTTCAAAGGGATTATGAGGATAGCTACTTTCCAAGACCACCTATACTTGAAAACAGTGGTCTTTGGCCCCATAATAAAAATAACAAGAGAGCCAAGATCAAGTATTTTTCTCTTAGAACTTTGTAAATTGTTCTCACATCTCCTAGCATCCAATCTTACACATAGGAAATGTAATTCAAGTCCTCATATCATTCTAATTTTTCTTTCAGGATGCTTCTAAGAGTTTCTCTTTATTCTTGGACTCAAATTTCTCCACAATATGTTTCAGCAAGTTTCCTCCCCTTTTATAAACATCATCCTATTATGGAACAAGTATGTACTTCAGGATGAAAAATTTTGTCAATTTTTTATTATTGCTCTAACTTGTTTATTATTTCTTTCTACATTTTCATGTGTCTGTCTTCTTGGATGAATCCTCATAAGATTCTCTTTCCCTCTTCATTTGTATCCCATCCCTTTTGCATTTCATTCTGCCAGTTGGGATCATTTACCTTTTGAGTGAGGTACATCTTTTCAAAACAATTTTAAGGAGGATATTCTGGTGGTAAAGAGGTCTCTTATTTTTCTAGAAGTGTTTATTTTACCATTGTGTTTAAGACAGGTTGGCTGGGCACACAATTTTAGAGTGAATTATTTTCTCAGAGCCTTTTTTGAAAATAGTAGTCTATTATTTTCTGGCTTCTATCAGTACCATTGTGAAATCAGTCAGAAGACTAATTGTTATTTCTTTGTAGATAATTTGTCATTTTTTTTTACTGGGTTCTCTGAAGGTCTTCTATTTATTTTTGTTGTATTGAAACTTCAAAATTCTGTGTCTAGGTATAGTTTCTAATTTTAACCATCCTGCTTATAATTCATTTGTAATTTCTGACTAGAGAGGATTAGTGTCTTTCAAAAATTTTAGGAAATCCCCAGATATTAGCACTTCATGATTGCCTCCTTCTTATACTCTCTATTTTACCCTCTGTAACTCCAAATAAACAATTGTTTCAATTTCTCGGTCAATTCTCCATATCTCCTGAACTGTCTCATATATTTTACATTTCTTTCTTCTATGTGGTGTAATTTATCATCTTGATTCACTCTTTTCAGTTTTGTATAATTTACTATTTTACCTTCACTTTGAATTTTTTATTCCATTCAGTTTTAAATTTTAATTAATATGAGTTTTATATTTTGAAATTTATATCACAGATTTAAAAGTTTTCCATCATGTATAACCTCTTATTTCTTGCATTTAATTTCAAACTTGTTTCTTACACCTGTTAACTATAACTTTTTATATCTTTGTGTAATATTTCTGATATCATAAGACATGATGAATATAACTGAACAAGTGTGCTTTTTTTTCTGTGTCTGATTCATTATACCATGTTTCCTTGTGCGTTTCATGATTTTTTTCTCTTACTTTGTTCTTCTCGTGATCTCATGTTTCTCTCAATGTACCTAACTCTGCGAACTATTTGAAACCTGAGTTGAATTTCACTACATTTTGCTCTTTGTTTCTTTTCTATTTTCCTTAGGCTTATTGAATTTTTCTTATTTCTTTAGTTAGATTTGGGGGAAGGGGATCCTGGAGCTCGCACCCAGTTGTTGAAAGGTTAAACACCTGCTCTACCACTCAGTACATCCCTAGCTCTAGATTCTTGAAGTCATAAATTTAAGGCTACAAATTTTCTGTAAACCATAATTTACAGTCTATTTGTTTTGACATGTAGTATTTTTCTTATTAGAATAAATATCTTCTATTTTCTTTTGTGATTTCTTTTATGACCCATTAGTAACTTAGTTTTAATTCCAAAACAAATGAACCATTCTGTTTTATTTTCATGGGTTTCTATTTCAATTGCATGATAGTTGTGTTTCTTATTTACTGATTCTTTGCAATTTTATGATTTAAAATGTGATTTTTTCCATAAGGTTACATGTGCCCTTAAAGATTGTATAATCTCCAATTATTGAGTGTAAATTATTTTTTATCCTAACTGGCCTTTCAGAGTTGTATTTAAAATATCTCAGGTATGAGCGATTTGTCAAACTCAACATGCAACTTTCCCACTTTTTTCTCAGCATATTTTGAAACTGTACTCTTCAGTACACACAGAATTAGAATTCTCATATCTTCCAATGTACAGACCATTTCATCATTATACAGTGTCCATTCTTACTTTTACCTTGTGGTCTACTTTACCTAATAAAAAATAGCTACATTATCTTTCTTTTGATTGGAATTTGCTCAGTATTTTAAACACCCTTTTACTTTTAATTATCCTACATGCTTCAGTTCTGCATTGTAAACAGTATATGTTTTTTCTTAAATATTTGGTGTGGTAATGTAGTCATTGATCTCATGATTACTCAGGTGTTTGCACCTAGTGCCTTCTATTTGTTTCTTCTTTCTCTTATCTCCTTCCTTGTTTTGAAACGCATTTTCTCTTCTCCTTCAGATTCTATTTTATCTCCACAGGTTTTGACATTTTGCATGTTATTTCTATTATTTTCATGGTTGACCTCATAATTTTAACATGATTTCGTAATGTGAAAATACTTAAACTCATTAATGGCTTTTTCTGCAATCCTACAAAGATGTTGAAATGCTTAAAATACTTAGAGACCCCAGTGACTCTTCCCAGCCCCACCTTGCTCCATTCTCCTATCTCCTCTCCTCCTGCCTGCCACTGCGGCCTCCTCCTGATCCTCCAATAGAAGATGAGCATCGCAAACCCAAGCTCCCCATTGGCCAATTCCTCTGCCAGGGATATCTGAGTGCCTCTCTCCCTAACCTTTCAAGTCCATGCTTGACTTTTTAGCCCTTCCTGACATTTGTTTAAAATTGCATAACTGGAGCATTTCCTAACAGCTGCATTGCTTCATCTTCCCCATGCCACTTAAAGCTTTTTTGTTTACTAAATAAGTGATTCCAGGTGTGTGGGTTCTTCCCACCTCTAGAAGTTACGCACCACTAGGAAAGGGATTTGGGCTTTGATTATATTATTATTATTATTATTTTGGTGACACATGTGATTTTTATGCTCTCCTTTATATATTTTGTTCAACTTTTTATAATGGAAGTTGTTTTTCTTTTTTTATTAGTACATGTTTCCAGTACATAATGATTACATTTGTTGTGAGGAGTTTGTACATGTACACACCACATCTTAATTCTTTCTTCCTCCCCTCCCCATTTATCCCTCCCTCCTCCCTCCAACTCTTGGTTCCCTTCCCATTTGCAAAAGCTCTATTTCCATTTTTTTTAATTCTTTTTTTATCCTTTCTTCCTTTCCCCATCCCATCTTTTGTTCCCCTTCCCATTTGAAAAAAGATTTCTGTATCTCTTATTACCTATATTTTATTTTCTCTTCATTTGGATTTTGAATTTCTCATACAAGAGAAACCATGTGATACTAAAACTTGTGTGTTTGATTTATTTCACTTAACATTATAGTCTGAAGGTGCATCCATTTACCTACAAATGCCTCAAGTTAACCCTTCTTGATGGCAGAATAGTACTCCATTGTGTATAAACACCACATTTTTTTAACCCATTCATCAGTTGATAAACATAGGCTTCTTCCAGATTTCACTCTTAAAAGGTGTGCTGCTATAAACTAGGGTGTGCATGGATCACTGTAATATGATGTCTTTGACTCTTTTGGGAAGATACCTAGAAGAGGAATAGCTGGGTCAAATGGAATTTCTAGTTTTAGATTTTTGAGGAGTCTCCACGTTAATCTTCAGAGTGACTATTCTAGTTTACAATCCAACCAGCACTGTAGAAGGGGTCCATTTCTGCTGTAGTCCCACCAGTATTTGTTATTAATTGATTTCTTGGCAATGGCCATTCTTTGTGCAGCAAAGTGAAACCGTGGTATTGTTTTACAGCAGGTTTATTTACATTTCTGCACTTTTCCCCTTACCCCTTTCTTTCCTTTTCCCCTTCCTTCTTTTCCCCCTTCTCCCTTTCTAGTTCTCCTCTCTTTTGAATATCATCTTTCTTTTACCTAGTATCTATTATACTTCTCTGTCCTTATTTACACTTATGGTTTTGCATATCAGAGAAACAATTTGACATGCACTCATGAGTGACTGATTTATTTCACCTAAGAGTATGTTCTCAAGGTACATCCATTTACCTACAAATGTCTCTAGTTTATCCTTTTTTATGGCAGAGTAGTACTCCATTGTGTAGCAAAACCACATCTTCTTTAGCTATTTGTTAGTTGTTGGGCATTTGGGTTGTTTCCAAGACTTAGCTATTACAAATTGTGTTGCTATGAACAGGGTTGTGCATATATCGCTGTGGTATAAGGTTTTCAATTCTTCTGGGAAGATACTAAGCAGAGGAATAGCTGGGTCAAATGGAACCTCTAGTAGTAGTTTTTTGAGGAGTCTCCATACTGATTTCCACAGTGGTTGGACCAGTCTACATTCCCACCAACAGTGGAGGAGGGTTCCCTTTTCCCTGTAGCCCTGCCAACATTTGTTGTTGGTTGAATTCTTGACATTAGGTGTTCTTTCTCGAGTGAGATGGAATCTTAGCGTTGTTTTGATTTGCATCTCTAGAATGACCTGGTGTTGTTTTAATTTGCATTTCAAGAATGGCCAGCAATGTCAAAAATTTTTTCATTGGCCATCTATACTTCCTCTTCTGAGAAGTATCTATTAATCTCAGTTGACCATTTTTTGGAATGGATCTTTTATTTTGGGTGAGGTAATTTATTAAGTTCCTCATGTATTCTAGATATTAGTCCTCTTTCCAAGGAATAGTTGGCATAATTTTTTTGTAGGCTTTCTGTTCACTCTGTTGGCTGTTTTCTTTGGTGTGCAGAAGTTTTTAATTTGATGTGATCCCATTTGTTGATTCTTGGTATTATTTCTTGTGCCTCTGGGGTTCTGTTCGGAAAGTCCTTGCCTACACCTGTGTCTTCAAGAATCTTCCCTATTTTACCTTCCAGAAGATTAAGTGTTTCTGTTTTAACATTTAGATTGTTGGTCCATTTTGATTTTAGTTTAGTACATGGTGAGAGATATGGGTCCAGATTCAATCTTCTGCATGTGTACAGACCATCTTCCCAGCACCATTGATTAAAGGGACTGTCTTTCCTCCTGTTATGTTTTTAGTCCTTTTTTAATTTTTTACTGGTACATGTTCACTGTACATAATGACCATTTTCATTGCGAAGACTGAGTGTGACATTTTAAACTACTATATCCACTGCTCCTAGAGCAGTTTGAGGCTCACAGTAGGGCCTAAATGATCATAGTCAGTGGCCCTGAACTCCCTCGATTATTAGGGGACGCTTTTTTCTTTCATAACCCAGAGCCAAGACTGAGACAGATTCCTACTGATGTCTTTCTTTTCCAGGCATGTTTTTAACTGACTGTATTTCCTTTCCTGTTCTTTCCTTCAGTGTGCTCTCTCTTCCTCTTAAAAAGAATCCTGGATGTATTTTTATCTCTTCAGGGATCAGTTCGTGAAAAACAAGTGGCAGAATATATACAGGGTGGGCAGTAGCAGTGCCTGACACAATCATGCTGCTATTATGCTGTTATAATGAGAGAAGGTGTGTATGTGTATGTGTGCACATAGCTTACCAAAAGTCTCCAGTATATTCTGTTAAAAGTGAAAAGAAAGGGTTGCAGAAAAATATGTGTAGGAGTCATTATTGCCAAGAAATAACAGAAACTGTGGTAGTTATGTGTTTATATGTGCATTGACATGTTTTGGAAAGGTTATACACTAAATGAGGAAATTAATAATACAGTGAAAATCATATCACAACTAACGAACAGGGATTGTGTGGACTGGTAGTAACCAACATTTTCACAGTACTTACTATAATGTTGGGTGCTTTTGTAAGTACTTAATAAACACTAACTCATTCAATTTTCAGAACCACTTTACAAGGTTTTGCTAATATTTACAGATGAAGAAATTTACCTAGAAAGAGTTAAATAACTTGTCCAAGGGGACAGATAAATGGTAGAGGTAGAATTTGGGGTTTTTGCAGTTTTAAAGATGATCATTATTTTTTAAAAGTTAATATGCACATTAGAAGAAACAAAAACAGGGACCACATGCTACTAAAAAGCTTTTGCACAGCAAAAGAAATCACCAATAGAGTAGGGCGAAAACCCACAGACTGGGAAAAAATTTTTGCTAGCTATCCATCAGACAAAGGTCTAACATCTAGAATACACAAAGAACTCAAAAAAATTAAACCTCCCAAATTTAAAGACCCAATCCAAAAATGGGCAACTGAAATGAATAAACATTTCTCAGATGAAGAAATAAAAAAGGCAAATAAATATATGAAGAAATGTTCAACATCACTAGTCATTCAAGAGGTGCAAATCAAAACAACGTTAAGATTCTACCTCACTCCAGAAAGAACCGCGTATATGGAAAAATCAACCACTAACAAATGCTGGCGGGGCTGTGGGGAAAAAGGAACACTCCTCCACTGTTGGTGGGAATGTAGACTGGTCCAACCACTGTGGAAATCAATATGGAGATTCCTCAGAAAACTACAACTGGAGGTTCCATTTGACCCAGCTATTCCCCTACTGGGGATCTTCCCAGAAGAATTAAAATCGTCATACCACAGGGATGTATGCACCACCATGTTCATAGCAACACAATTTGTAATAGCTAAGTCTTGGAAACAACCTAAATGCCCAACAACCAACGAATGGCTAAAGAAAATGTGGTTTTTCTACACAATGGAGTACTACACTGCCATAAAAAAGAATAAACTAGAGTCATTCATATACAACTTGAGAACATATTCTTAAGTGAAATAAATCAGACACTGAGGAGCACACATCGAATTGTTTCTCTGATATGAGAAACCATAACTGTAAATACGGACAAAGAGGTGTAATAGATATTATATAAAAGGAGGATGGTGTGCAGAGGAGAGGAGTACTAGAAAGAAAGAAGGGGAAAAGCAGAAAGGCAACAGGGGAAAGAGAGGGGAAAGGGAAAATATGGAAAATGATGAATGAACCTGCTGTAAATAGGGAGGGAGGGAGCGGAGGGGAGGGGCGGGGGAGAGGGGAAAGAACCAAGATGCACCATGTATAGGTACAGAATAAATGTAATGAATGTGACCATTATATGTAGAATGTACCAATACATGTTCTTGGTTTAAAAAAAAAAAGAAGAAGAAACAAAAACAAAAGAAAGAAAGAGCAAAGTTATCTACAGTCATAAGTACTTCAGTTGGAGGTGTCCTTGTGGGTCCTGGGTGTGCATACACAACATGCCATTCTGTGACTGTGATTGTACAATTGTAATCCCGCTTTTCTTGGGGACAAAACCTTCACTGAAGATAATAATGGCAATAGACTTCTAGATAGACATATTGGCAGAGTTACAATTAAAATACCGCATTCCCTTAATGCCCGATTTAAAATGAGACATAAAGCAATACAGTACACAAGCACATTTCTGAGTTACCAGATCTCGCCCACTGAATTATGGACGTAGTCCCACACAATATCTAGAAGATGCACGCACATCGCTGGTTCTCACCATAAGCAAATTGGAACACGTTGCACACATCACATACGCTTCCTCCTACCCTCTGCTGCTACCCTAATGACAAGTCTTGATGTCCACTGCCCAGGGGTGGGTCGCAATTCCACATCCGACACGCGTCTTTTCTATCAGTTTTTGCAAAAAGATATTCACAGGCTGGTTGAATTACTAGCTCTACTTTTTATCATACATGGTCACCTCAAAACATCTATAAAGTTTAGATATTGGGCAATGAAGTCTGAATGCACAATTAACCCAAGTACTTTACCAAAAATGCACATTTAGACCTAAGGTTATCATCTAAAACCATCTTCCAGATGAGAGACTAGCAAAACACCCTTTCCATCTCCCTAACTTTCCCTCTTCACTACTCCAGGGACGGAGTTCAGGACCATGTGTACCTCTAAGAGGTGGCTTTAATAAAGGTCACTTCCAGAAAACAGTTCTTCCTAAAAACAAAAAAGAATCTGAACCCACATGGGCAGGCTCCAAAGTCTATGCAATGATCATCTATATTTATTACAAGTATATATATTCCTTTTCAATGTGAAAAAATAAAGCAACCACCTTTCTTGAATGCCTCTTGCAATCATCTTCAGACCTCCCCACCACTCCGTCACCCTGGGCATCTTCCATTTCTCTGACAGACCGATCCTCCTCCTCTGGGTACCAACCCAATCAACTACTCAGGGTGCTGAGTCCCTGCGGCCCTCTGCCTTCCCTCCTCAATAACCTCTGGGGTTCCTTTTCCTCTTCCTCTCCTATCTGGGGGCAGCTCTCCCCCCATTTGGAGCCAGGCATTATCTTGACACGTTGGTAATTATAAAACAATTGATAACTGTTTTCCTTAGATGGTAGAATATTTTGCAATTACAGCTGTTCCTTGATTTGTGATGGGTTATGTCCCAGTAAACCCGTCATGATTTGAGAGTATCATAAGAGGAAATGCAACTAATACACCAACCTGTTAAAAAGATAATAGCTTAGCTAAGCCTGCCTTAAATACGCTCCAAACTCACAGTACTCTGTAGTTCAACAGAGTGATCTAAAAGTCTATTTAATGCTAAAATGTGAATATCTGGTGTAACTTATTGAATACTATACTGAAAGTGAAAAACAGACTTGTATGGTACTCTTTTGCATGATAGTAAAATTAAAAAAAACTAAGTTGAACTGTCAAAAGTTGGAGGGGGTCTGTATAGAGAAGGAAACCCTATCACTCCCATGCCTATGGGAATACTCACGATGCGCACTGTTTTATAGATCCAAAGGAACTTCCGTGGTACACTGCTGCTCGCCTAATTCAGTCCTCCTGATAACATGCTGATGGTTTTCATTCCTAGCTCACAGATGAGGAGAATAAGGCCTTGTAGCGGTAACGATTTGGCTCCCCACACTCTCTCTGATGTGCGAGCAGAACCCATCTGAAGCCCGCTTTTCCCTTCCCCAAACCACAGCAGCCTTCTTCAATATGAACTTCCTTGGGTAGCAATCTCCACATATGTTACCAATAAAATCTGGTAAACTAGTGAAAATCCATCACCGTTTCTAGAAAAAAATAACTCTTGAGGTTGAAAGAAATAGATTTTGAGCAGAGTCAGCTATGTGGTATGGTTTTCACACACAGTGCTGTGTTTTGGTTACAACAATGTACATGTCCTTTTAATCTCAGTTTCACTTTGGTTTTTATGTAGTTTCTTCTGAATTTGGGAAAGTATTAGTTCTTGAAGATGTAATTTTCCTCATTTCCTAAATATTTAGCTTCTTTTTCCTTTTCTGCTTCTTTTTTTTTTCTTTATCCAGAAAGAAAAGAGTGTTATAGCTGACTACTAATGTGGGTAATATGTGTTGGTGATACTGTGCTATACTTTTATTCATTAAAACTTAATGAAACTAAAACTGAAGTTTTGAAGGCAGAGAAAGATCTTGTAAAAACAAAACTTGGTGTCCACAAGGCATTGTGGAGAATTTGTTGGTTCAAGAAATGAAAACGTAGAAAATGTTTAGACATCTAACATCTAACAGAAAACTGTGCAAGTCAAGCCTTTCTCCTGCGACAAACTGGAGGCAAAAGTGCAAACAAAGGTACCTCACAAGGTTGCTGAACTCCGAATTCCCAGAGAAGCTTCTTCTATCTGTAAGAAGTTTCTGAAGTTGAATATCTTGACTGATGCTTTATTTCACCCGCCTTGATCCATCACATCGGTTCTGCAGAAGTTGCTCGGCGATACTAGAAAATGAAAGTGGCTTTTAATTTAAAAGATGAGAAGTGGTGCATCTTAAGGAGCAGGACCTGGAACATCTAGGAGACAGTCAGCGAGCCGCAGTGAGTCAGTCCAGGATTCAGGTCTGAAGGGAACCTGAGCGTGTGTTTCAGGAGTCTCTCTTTGCCAGAGATTAAGAAAGGTGTGTGCTAGACTCTCAAATAATGAAGGATTTTTTTTGTAAGTTATAAAAGATTTGGAACTTGTAAAAGCATCAATAAGAGTAGTTTTTCAATAGTGTCATTTTTATTTGCCAGATAGTGTTAAACAATAACTGGACACCCTCTAGATTGTGTATCGTGGCTCTATGAGAGAGAATTCTTTCTGTGCAGAATTTCACATACTCGTAGGAGGATGAACACTGTCATATTTTCTCTGCTCTCCCTCTCCTAACCTCTGCCCAGTCACTTCACTATGCTGTATGTTACCTTAAATATAGTTTAAAAAAGGTGTAAAGACTCACAATGGTTGTTACATGGTCCGCTCACCGTATCTTCCCTTGCAAAGTCACCTGCGTCCTTTTATATCCAAAATAACTCAGTCATGGCACCCGCAAGTAACTTGTCCTTTTAAACATGGGATACTGAGGGGCAGGCTTCTTCTACCTTCCAATAAAAACAGTACAAATTACCAAGCATCCCAGAATTCTCATAACATAGATCAAGATATGGAGGCTATCAGGGCACTCTGACACTTATTCTCTCTCCTCACGTGGATTCTCTCTTTATATACAGCTCCCGTGGATGATTTCTTTGGCACTGAATGGTCCAAGCCCGCAGAAGCATGCACGTTTCAAGGCTATTTGTCAGAATCACCCTCTTTCTAATGAAGGAAGGATCACTACCAGGCAAATAGTCTAGAAGAATCTTCATTTGCAATCTGGGTTGTCCAAAGCTCAGTTAGACAAGTGGGTGTCGGGAATACTTTTAAACCATTCTCCACAGATGTCTGACTATTGAGCCTTCATCTGAACTCCGGAAGTTAGTGGGCCAAGGAGAGAGGAGGGTCCATTACTTTTTGAAGTGTCCCGGGGCAGGTGCTTGCACTGAACCCTGCATTTCTCTGCTGCAACATCTCTCCAGGTGTCCATGCTTTCCTTCTAGAGCCAGTTAAGACAACATCTCTCTTTACTTCCACTTGCACAATGTGATCTGTACCTTTTTTTCCTGTGTATACTATTTACAGACCCTTTTATAACATTCTATTTTTTCAAAAATTTTTTTTTTTAGTACATGTCTGCATTACATAATGACCACACTCCTCATGGGGAGTTGGTACGTGTGTATCACACGTCTGAATATTTTTTAATCTTAATTTTCATTCATCTCCTCCCTGGCCCCAACTCCCTCCATCTCTTGGTGTTCATCCCATTTGTCAAAGCTCTACCTTACTTCCTATTATCTGTATTATGTTTTGTTCTCTATCATTTTTGGCTTCTCATATAAGAGAAACTATGGAATATTTAAGTTTGTGTGTCTGATTTATTTCTCTTAACATTATGTTCACATAAGGTGCCTCCATTTTCCTATAAATGACTTGTTTATCTTTCTTTATGGCAGAGTAGTGCTGCATTGTGAATAAATACTTTATTTTCTTTATCCATTCATCTGTTGATGGGCAGGTAGCCTGCTTCAAAGATTTAGCTATTATGAATTGTGTCACTATAAACATGGGTATGCGTGGGTCACCCTAGTACGTCTTTAACAAGGAAGATACCTAGAAAGGGAATAGCTGAATTGAGTGGAATTTCCAGTTGTAGTTTTTTGAGAAATTTCCATAATGGTTGTACTAGTTTACATTCCTACCAATGATGTAGAAGGTTCCTTCTTCCCCTGCATCCTCACCAGCATTTGTTGCTATCTAATTTCTTGATGGCCATTCTTTTTGGAGTAAAATGGAATCTTAGTGTTGGCTGAATTAGTAACTTATAATGTCTAGAAATGTCTTTAACGTATTCATTGTCCATTTGTACTTCTTCTGAGAAGGGTTTATTTCAGTTCCCCATTTTTTGATTGGGTCTTGTGGGTCTGATTTTTTTTGCATCTTTACATATTCTAGATATTAGTCCTCTGTCTGTGGAATAGCTGACAAAAGTTTTTCCCATCCTGTAGGTTGTTTCTTTATTCCTTTATTTCCTTTGCTGTACAGAAGCTTTAAATTTATACGATATAATTGGTTGATTTGATATGATAGGATTGGTTGATATAATTGTGAGATTGGTGTTGTTCAGAAAGTCTTTGCCTATGCCTGTGTCTCCAAGAGTTTTACCTCTTTTATCTTCCAGCAGATCCATTTTGATTTTATTTTAGTACATGGTGAGATGACTGGATGGAGACTCAATCTTCTGCATGTGGATATCCAGTTTTCCCAGCACCATTTATTAAATAGGCTGTCTTTCCTTGAGTTTATGTCTTTGGCCACTTTGTCAAAAAACAAATAGCTGTATGTGGCTGGAGCTGTTTTTTCTTCTACTCTGTTCCTCTGATGCACAGGCCTGTTTTCCTGCTAGCACCATGCTGTGTCAATCACAGTAGCTTTGCAGTATAACTTCAGGCCTGGGATTGTGACGCCTCCTGCTTTGCTTTTGTTACCCAGGATTGCTTTTGCTATTCTGGGTCTCTTCTGGTTCCACATGAATTTTAGGATTCTTTTCTCTAGATCTCTGAGAAATGCTGTTAGTGTTTTGACTGGGTTGCATTAACTCCATACACCAGTTTTGAAGTATGGCCATTTTGATTATATTAGTTCAGCCAATCCAGGAACAGGCGATATCTTTCCATTTTCTGAGGTCCTCTTTGTTTCCTTTTTCTGAGTGATGTAATTTTCATAGTAGAGGTCTTCCACTCCCTCGATTAGGTTAATTCCTAATTGTTTAACTTTTCTTGATGCAATTGTGAATGGTATTGTTTTCCTAATTTCTTTAGTGAATTTATTATTGGCGTACAGAAATGCTACCAATTTTTTGTGTTGGTTTTATATCCTGCCACACAACTGAATTTTGTTATTAATTCTGGGAGTCTTTCGGTGGAATTGTTTGGGTCTTCTATGTAAGGGATCATGTCATCCGCAAATAATGATAATTTGACTTCTTTGTTTCCTACACATATACCTTTTTTCTTTCTTTCTTTCTTTTACCTGATTGTTCTGGCTAATGTTTTGAGAACTGTATTGAGCAGGAGTGGTAATAACAGACATCTTGCCTTGTTCATGATTTTAGAAGAGAACGTCTCAGATTTTCCCCCAATTAAAGTGATATTGGCCATGGGTTGGTCATAAATGGCTTTTACCAGATTAAGATAAGGTCTTTCTATATCTATTTTCTTCAGGGATTTTATCATGAATGGATGTTGGATTTTGTCAAAGGCTTTTTCTGCTTCTATTGAAATGACCATGTAATTCTTGTCCTTGCTTCTGTTCATATAATGTATTACATTTATTTATTTGTGGATGTTGAACTGTCCTTGTATCCATGGAATAAAGCCTATGTGGTCATGATAAATATCTTTTTGATGATTTATTGCATTCTATTTGATAGTATCTTGTTGGGGATTTTCTGTCTACGTTCATTAAAACCAATTATCCCTTTTGATTGAGTTGTTGTCTGGTTTTGGAATGAGGGAAATTCTAGCCTCCAGGAATGGCCTTGGGAGTACACCTTCCCTTTAAATTTCATTAAAGAGTTTGAGGAGTACTGACGTTAGATGTTGCCTGAAGTTATTGTAGAATTTGGCAATAAATTCTTTGGGTCCTGGGTTTTTATTGCTGCTTTGGTGGCCTTGCCTGTTATTTATTCAAGGTTTATTATGTTCCTGGTTCAGTTTTGGTAATACATATCTATCTGGGAATCTGGCTATTTCTTTAAAATTCTCTGATTAGAGTACAGTTTTATTAAGTAGTTGCTAATAATCTGGATTTCAGTGGTGTCCATTTTACTTTCATCTTTTTTGATTTCTACATTAAATTGGTTCTTTTCTTTCTTTTGGTGAGTTTGGCTAAGGTTTGTCTATTTTGTTTATTCTTTCAAAGAACAAGCTGTTTGATTCATTTATTCTTTGTATTGTTCTTTTAGTCTGAATTTTGTTGATATCTGCCCTGGGCTTCTTCGGTTTTTGTGATGTGGGCATTCATAGCTACAAACTTCCCTCTTAGGACAGCTTTCATTGTCCCATAATTTCTGGTATGTTGTGCTGGCATTATCGTTTCATTCTACAAACTGTTTCTTTTTTAATTTCTCCTGTGGTCCATTAATTATTCAAAATATATTGCTTAATTTCCTTGCATTTCATAATTTCTGTGATTTCTTTTGCCATTGCTTTCTGGTTTCATTGTGTTGTGATCTGATAATATGCATGGGGAAATTTCCATTTTTTTTTGGTATTTACCTAAGCATACTTTATTAGCTAATATGTGGTCCAGTCTGGAGAAAGTTCCACGTGCTGCTGAGAAGAATGTATATTGTGTTGTTGGATGGAACACTCTGTAGATGTCTATTAAGTCCATTTGTTCAAAGGCTTGATTCAGCTCTAATATTTCTTGTTGATTTTTTGTCTAGTGGCTCTACTTGGGACAGTGGGGTCTTGAGGACTCCCGCTATAATTGTGTTGATGTTTACCTGATCTATGTCCAGTAGTGTTTGTTTTATAAAGTTAGGTGCACCTGTGTTCAGTTGTATGCATGCTTATCATTGTTATTTCTCCCTGTTGAATTGTTCCCTTAATCAATATGTAGTGACTTTTTTTGCCTTTTCTGGTGAGTTTTGCTTTGAAGTCCGCTTTGTTTAAAAATAGAATAGCTACACTGCTTGTTTTCTAGTTCTCCTTCTTTGATTTCTAGTCTGTGAATTTTGGTGTTTCTTGAATGTAGCATACTAGTGGATTCTGTATTAGATCCATTCTGCCAATCCGTGTCTTTTGATTGAGAAACTGAGATCATTCACATTGAAAATTACTGCTGAAAGGTATTGACTTATTCCTGTCACTGAATTATTTTTCTGTTGCTAATTCCCTTTTTTCCTCTTCTGCTTAACTTCTCACTCTTCCTGGTTCATTCATTCTATTATACCTTTTGTCATTGTTAGCACTGTGGTCTTTTTTTAGAATATCCTCGGGAACATTTTTGAGCGCTAGTTTGGTGGTCATGAATTCCTTTCGGTGGTTTTTGTGATGGACATACTATATTTCTCAAACAATTTTTAAGAGACAGTTTTGCAGGATATATCAGTCTCATTTGGAAGTTGTTTTCTTTTAGGGCTTGAAACACTTCACTCCAAGTTCTTCTGACTTTCAGGTTTGTGTTGAGAAGTCTGCCATAATTCTAATGGGTTTACCCTTATAAGTGATTTATTGCTTTTCTCTAACAGCGTTTCTCCTTGTGTTGGACTTCTGGGATTCTGACTGTCATGCGTTGTGGAAAGGTAATTTTCTGACCATGTTATTAGGGTTTCTATGTGCCTCACTTTTCTGTGTGTTAAATTCTTTTCCATTTTTTGGAAAGGTTTTTGCTATTATTTCTGTAAACAGACTTTTATGCCATTTGTACTAGCTTCTGATTTTTTTGCTAACTCCATTTGATCTTAGTTTTCTTTACACCATCTAGCAGCTGCCGGATCCATTTTTCATGCTCTTTTGTTTTTTTTAAGGTGTCTCTGGAGAGACTCATGGGCAGCAGTGCTGTCATCTAGAGCTCACACTGTCTTCACATCAGTCGCTTACACTGCCCATATTTTCAATGGAATTTTTAATCACCTCGGTTTCTGTTTGGTACCTTTTCATGGGCTCTAATTCTTTGTTGAACTGTTCATTCGTGTTTTTGTATCATTTCATTTAGCTCGGCTAGATTTTTATCCGTGTCTTCTATAAACTCACTGATCATTTTGTTTATTAGGTCCATTGTCTGTTTAGTTACGTCTCCTTTGAGCTCACTGAGCATCTTATTGATCCGTCTTTCTCTTTTAATCTCCTCTGTTATCCTTTTGAATCACTCAGCTGTGTGGCTTTTGATTTCCTCCTTCTCAATGCCCCATGGACCAACTTTGGTGGAGTTGGGAGTTTTTAGAGGCATTTCGTTGTCTTGTGTTCTCATGTACCCATTGGTTTGGTTTGGTTTTTATGCTGAGTTTTGCAGGCTGATTATCGTGGAAGACCTTGTTGCTAGTATGGAGACTTCTTTAGTTAGTGTCTGCTTTTCAGTGATCCCCTCTGGTTGTGGCTAACCATAGGCCTTTGCTTCTGTCTCAAGACCCAACCACCTCTATTTATTTGGGAAAGGAGGCTACGGCGTATAGTGGTAACTTGGTTCACAAATGCTTCTGTTTGTGAACAATTTGGTTCACACACAGAAACATTCAGAAAAATTTTCTTTTTGTTTGTGAACTCTGCATCAGGTGACCGATATGACTGTGGCCATCTTTCCCTGCATGCACATGAACATGGCCATCTTTTCCAGAATCTTGGAACAGAATTTGTGAACCAAGGTACCACTGTATTTGCTCCAGCATCCAGTTCTCTGGGAATGAGCTGCAACACTGTTAATGACTCTAAGGCAATCCAGATATTGGCATACAGAGAAAACCAATTAATAGTAGCAACTATGCCTCCATGGCAATAGAAACAAAAGTCAGCAACAGTAAAACCCTCAAAAACAAACTGGATATTGCCATACCCTAACAACCAATAATGTACCACCCTTAGCCATTGAAAAAAGAATCTATGATTCTAGTATACACACTAAGACAAACCAAATATTGACGTACAGTAAATGTCTACTAAATGCAACTCTATCTGCACTAACAATAGAACAGTATTCAACAATAATAACACAGAGTTAGCTAACTAAAGATTCATAAAGCTTCATGGTTGTACTAATAAAGATAGTATAGATCTGAAGATGGGGTGGGAAGTGGGAGAATAAAAGAAGTAAAATTTGAAAAATTAATCAATGGAAGATGAGAAAGAGGAAAGAAAACTGAGATAAATGACCCTATTGAGGAGTATAAGGAAATTAATAATGTTACGTAAGAGTAACAGAAAAGAGTAAATAATAAAAAAAGAGAGCAAAATAAGTGAAAAAAATAAGTTAAAAGGAGAAAAGAAAGAAAAGAAAAACATAAAAAGGAGAAAAAACCCAATCCCTCAAAATCCAACAAAGGAAAAATAAAAATGAGTCTTAAAAAAAAAAAAGAATAAATTGCTCTGTATTTTTGAATAAGTGGTTTCTTTCCAGGACTGCAGTCTTGGAATCCAGCAGGTCACGTTTTCTCTGCCCAGCTTTCTGACTTGTGGTTTTGTGAGGTGTCCCCACTGCTCCAGAGGCCCCTCTATCACACACTCAGACTGCTGTAGCCACCCAAGACAAGTCATGTCCTTGCTCACATTGATAAATGGGGAAGACAATTAGACCACTTGTCTCTGCTGGATGTAGGCAGCGGGGTGGAGGTTCAAACAGATTCCTGGACTTAACGCCAACTCAGATCTGGTCACCTCTGAAAGCCACACTCACCAAGCCTGGTTACTGGGGTCATGTCATTCCCAGGCTGAGCTTCAACTTCTCAGTGGATCTTTGTCTAGCCTGCTCCCTCTCTGTGGCTTTCTCCAGTGGCTGTTTCTCACCCAGTTCCTGTGGGAGGGTAACCCTGAAACCCTGAAGTAAAATTGTTCTGTGGCTTAGTCTAAAACAATTAGCCCCTTTCCAAAATGGAGCCTGATTATACTCTCTCTGGCAATATGGTGGGAGCTACACTGGGTTTCTTCTCCTATTCTACTCTGCAGTGTAGAAGTCACCCTTGGCCTAAGATCCCATGTTGTTTTTACAGTTTACAACAGCCCTGTGCCTTTCTTGGGGCTGGCGCTGCTGGCCAGGTCTGTGATCTCTCCCTGGGTCTGGTGACCCTGGGCAGCTCACTTTCTCTTCTGGAGCACTGTCCTCAACCACCATCAGGTTGGCCAGTTGGTTGGCGTGTCTGCTGCCCTGGGCCAACGGGAAGCAACAGAGCCCACTCAGAGCTGGTGGGTGGCTGTGGCCAGGGCATGGAATCGACAAGTGTGGAGTTGGTTGAGGGCCAACACAGGGGTTTGTCTGGTCCAGCAAGCTGTGGGTCTGTCCTTCTGTAAAGTTCCACATTCTTAGAAAGTGCCGCCAATACTGGCGATGTCTCACATGTCGATTACTACAGTCCTATTGCTCTTACATGAAATAAAACTACTTCTGAACTGCAGAGAGTAGGGTGAAAATTCATTTTGTGGGTTGAAACAAACCCATTCACACACACAAACCCACACTCCGCCCCGCTGTCCAGGACTGCTCCATGTCACGGCCGGTAGTCTGAATTCAGCTGCAGAATTTTATATTGCTGTGGAAAACTTGTCCTTAAAGATATTTTCTCACTTTCATACTTGCTATAAAACCTGGGCTATGTGTGCGACATACCTCTTACCTCACTATGTCCTCAGTACTGTACGTTTTGAAGTAAAACTATTGAAATAACTAGATATGCCATGAAAAATCATAACTGGAATTTTCATTCATCACTGCCTCCCTCCTCATGGGTTCTGATTGTGAATTAAAAAGAAAAGTTCTGATCATGTGCAATTGTTTCTTGTTTCTTTATTACCCACTGAGGAAGATGGGTAATTGTTTTTAAGAACAGGGATGAGCAAGATTGCAAATTCACTTATTAATAAAAGTCTTTCCTTGATATCAAAGCAAGCATGTCCAGAAGTTCTGAATTGTGTTGTTTTTATTCATGCTACCTGCAGGCTGAAGATCAGCTTGATAGTCTCAGACTCTAGCGATGGGGTATTTTTAAAGGGCTGTGGCTGTTGAGTACCCTTTAATGACTTGTCTCGTGGTCACACTGTTGGATTCTGATCTTCCTAGAAGCCGAGTGACAGCTCCTGGGGCCACACTGTGAAGACACCTCTCGGCCTCTCCCTCGCTGCCAATCCCCGCGCATCAGCAGTAAAGAAGGAAGAGCCTGCTGCAGTGTCTCACCTGTGCATGTTTTCATTTAACAGAAAAGATGACGCCACAGGCCGACATGGCTGCGAGGCCGGCCCCAGAGGAAGAGCAGCAGGTGGGGAGGATGATGGCGAAGCGGGCCAAAGTCATCAAGGAGCTGATCCAGACCGAGAAGGATTATGTTAACGACTTGGAGCTGTGTGTTAGGGAAGTGGTTCAGCCCCTGAGAAACAAACAGGTAAATGCGAATTTGAGGTCAATTTTACTCTTCTGTTTTCTTCCTCCCATATTCTAAATAGGACCACCATAAAATAGCAATGTCTTTCACCTGGTTTTCACTCTTTGGCTGCAATACAGCTCTCCCTCTGATTGGCCGGAGAGACTACATTTTTTCAAAATAGAAGGAAATTCAGTTTTTTCCACTTTGAAATTTTCGTGTTCTTCCTTGGATTTCTATGAAACTGGTAACAGATTTTGAGCAACAGGTTTTCAAAAGGCTAGGAATGATGTGCTTAATTTAATTCAATGATAATCATAGATTTTAAAGAAGAAAACATGTGAGTACCG
Organism: Hystrix cristata; assembly: GCA_004026905.1. NCBI lineage: Eukaryota > Metazoa > Chordata > Mammalia > Rodentia > Hystricidae > Hystrix > Hystrix cristata. Next base: position 21,745 of record PVJO010005599.1, on the reverse strand, counting down.
CCACATACACACACAGACAGCTCAATTATTCCTATTTAAATAAAATTCAACATAAAAATTATGACTGTGCTATAAATTTTCTCTTCAGTGGGGTTGCCCAGACAAGCTTAATATGGTTATAAGTTGACCATTTTCCCCTTTAATCAAGGTCTTTCCAGGGAATTTCTTAGAGGGCATCAGAATAAAAGCACAAGGCTGTTTACCTTGGAATGAAAGTACACACACATATACACACACACAATTAATTCATCCATTCACACTTGAGCGCCTGAAATGTGACTGCACTACTGTGAGCATGGAGTTAGTTTAGGGCAGAGCAAAGTCCTGCCCTGTGGAGTTTACTTACTTTCCAGCACAGGGTGGGAGCAGTCAGATAATAAACAATAAATAAACAACCCATGAAAGAGTATCGGACGCTGGTAAGCACAGACGAGGAAACTAAAGCAGGGACAAGGGGAGACAGTGGAGCTTCTCAAGGAAATCACCACTAATATGGCTGGAGACACCCTGTCAGACATCTTTTTGGAATATATATAAATTTACATAAAGGGACTCAAACTACAGATGCTATTTCGTGATATAGTTGTTTCATTCAGCAATGTGTTATATGTACCCTTTCATGACTCCTACTACTTATAAGTGTTTTTCTACTCTTACTGATGCCGAGATGTACGCCAGTTTGGGGTGTTTTCTCCATGTTTTTTAAAATAAATTCTTAGAAATGGAATTGCTAGGTAAATATGACTATATATATTTTGATAAAAATTGCCAGCTGTTACTTAGAAAGATGATACTGTTGTAATTTTCATTCCCATTAATAACTGAGAGGACCTCATCTCTGTCATGCTCTTTAACTCTGAACAACGCTGATTTTCTAATGCCCTCCAATTCCTTCTGAAAATATGTGTTCGTTAATGTTTGTGCTAATTCCTTTTTCAGATGCTTTAAAAATAATTATGGCTTATCTCTTCCTTATTATTTTATAAGCTCTTTTGTATATTCTTTTTCCATCTTACATGTCACGAATAATTTTCCTAAATTGTCTTTTGCTTTGTAACCTGGGTTAAGATGTACATTTACTCTGTTTTTACTACTCTAGCATAGTTTAATATATCCAACTTTATTGACTATGAGCTTGGTATCTTAATATATACTCAGTGATTATAAAAATACTGCTAGCTGGTTGTCCCAACACCAATTATTAACCCCACTCCCAGTACTTAAAACATTCAGAAGTAGACTTTATATTTCCTAATACAAGACTCTTCCTAAAAATACTAGAAAAATGATCCAGGCTACAAATTAGGGAAGCCTGGTGTAGATCAAGGGACCCTCCATATAAAAGTTGCTTTTTGGTTTAAGACAATGTGTACAGAACAGTGTGATGAGGTAGGCACACTAAACTCTTCCTTCCCAGGAAGCTGTTTTTAGTTTACCCCACATGACTTTTTACTGCGTACATACTATGAGTCAAGCCCAGTTCCAAGAACTTCATTAACTCTCATTTGAGCCTTTCATAGCTCTCAGAAGTAATCACCAACTCTCTGAAAACCCAGAAATTTCTTCCTAATTCTGTAAAAATAGCAATAATATTCATGGGCATGATTAAAATTTGCTCTCTTGTGTTATCACTAAATATATAAAAATATTTTGGTATATTTTCTTTCATTTTATATAAACTAGCTGTTATCTTATATACTTTCTATTCTGGCAGATATTGATGGTTATCAATAAAATGTTCATTTATATACTTCTTAACACATTGATTTTAAATGTTCATGGCACCAGACTCTACTGATATCCACCCTTTCTCGTGGGGTGATCCTCCCTGTCAACTCTTGTCCTTTGAAAATTTAGAACCTAGCCCACCGTCTTCATTCCTTTTCTCTCTCCCTAATTTGGACATCATTTTTAGGTCATTTTATTTTCTTGCAAATAATTTATAAGGCTCTTTATTTCTCAACTTGTCCATATCTAGGGAGCCCTCCTCAACCTGTCAGCCGCTCACTGCAGTCATCTTAGAATTTGTTGTTACCAGTAAATTCAACTCCCTAAAATCAGTATTTCCAGCTCTGTCCTGTAGTCCTCACGGCCTTTCTTTCAGCCCATTGCTACTGCCACCCTGCCTCTGACAGTGTCTTGATGGCACCTAGACCTCCAAACTATGGACCTCATCAGCTTCTCAGTGTTCATCATGCCCACGTGTGGTTTAGTATCCTGAGTCTTTCCTTATAATCACTCCTGTGTATAACTCCAATTCCCTTTCTCTCTTTCTTTTCATTTATTGCCCTGAAAAAACCCCCTACCTGCTTAAGTTCAATGTTCTGTCCATTTTATATCTTCCCTGGTGCAACTGAACCAATCTCATAAAATTCAACACTATTTTCTCCACATGGTTCTCCCAGTAAGGTCTCAGAGGGAACTTTCTCATCTTTTTCCTCACACTTGAAACTCTTCCTCTTCTATCCCAACTCCTAGTGAATGTCTTTTTCCATCACTTTCCTCAAAAAGTAGACACAATAGAGAAGATGCACATTCACTCAACTCCAAATTACTTGCATCTCTACCCACACAGCCTGGCTTCCTTCTATTTCAAAGTCAGCCGATCCTGCATCTAGTGAACAACGGTCTCTCCATTATGCAGCAGCTCAGTGACTCAAGGACTTGTCCTTGAATATGTCCTGTCCAACTTCTGCATAATTAATTTTACCTCTGGTGCTGGATCAGCCTCAACTCCATTATTGGCTATTTTAAAAACAAACAAGCAAACAAACGAACCAAAATAACTCTCAGTCCTACAAAGAGTTATCCATATTTTCTATATTTTCATCTTTCTCTTTTTAAATTAAATATATTTAATATGTACAAAAGTATATGTGATTAAAACATGTTCCAAAATAAGCATGGTTTACCAAAAATCTGTGATGGGCTAATGTCAATATTAAAAAGGCTAAATATACAGGAAACCACCTTCCCTTGAATTCACGTGCATATTTGTGTCCAGTAGAATAAGAAGTTTCTTTGGTATGACAATACTGCCAATTTTAAACCGCCTATTATGCTGGTGGTTCAAACTGGCTCCACAGATGGGAATGTCCCTGCTGAGCTATTCTTGCATGTTCTCTAATTTTTTGTGTGTTTTTATGTGTCGTTCTTCCTGTTTCCTGCTTTCTCTGTAAGTCTTAGGAGCAATTCTCAGAAAAGGTGGCTCAGATCATGTCAAATAAAACATTTCTTTATGGTAACATTTATACTAATTTATTTGGCATGTTTAACTTTTGCTCTCAATGTTTTAAAATACAGTTCTCACAATTCTGACTCACACTTCTTGTGTAACTCAGCTTGGGTTGTGTGTGACTTGTTGGTTTTTCGCACCTGGCCCTTCTCTTTGTTTAGATCTTTCAGCACTCTGTGTCCCCCCTGCTGTGGGACTCAGTTGCATGCCAGCGTTCTGTCCTCTCTGCTGATGTTGTGGCTGTGAGTCTTCAAAGCTTCTCAGAATTCTCAGGTCAGACCTGCTTGCTTCCCACTGCTTAAAGCTTTTAACCTTTGATTAAGCAAATAAGTGCTCAAGAACTCAGGTGACTCTTCTAAACACTAAGCAATCACGGATACCAGCCATTCCTTAGCTTATGCCTCTTCACTGTTGATCCGTTCCTTCCCTCCTAACCGTTTAAACTGTGGTTTGAGCACATGACCCACCTGTCAACAGTTAGTGTCAATATCCAGGAATTAGCACGTATGGTTTTGGAATAACTACGGAAACACTGTACAAACCATGCTTAGTCGAACCCAAGGCAACATAAATAGATATTTCACATGTGGGGGGCAGGTTGGGATGACACAGGGATGCCATCTCACCACTGTCTTTTCACTATGTAAACACACATGTAGACTCCTCCCAGGGCACACAGGCACTCTGTGTACACGGAGATTGGAAGGAAGCAGCTGGGGGCCGAGGAAAGCCCTAGACTTCCACGGCTTACCTTGGTGAGACTGTCTGTATGCGTCCGTGTCCAAAAGAGTGACTAGATTCAGTCCTGCGCCGACCCTGCTCTGTGCCGATCCTGGCTGCAGGCTTAATCAAAAGTTCTGCAGACAGGCCGTTGCCTACCTGAGAACAGGGTCGAACTCAGTGGTGACACCTGCTGCCAATAACATTGCGAGGTTTCGCAAAAGCACCTACATATTCAGCGTCAGCAATGTCAAGTGGGAAAAAGGCTTCTCCTTATTTGTTTTTTGGGCAGTAAATCAAAATGAATCAAGATTGAGTAAGCTAATCTGACAATAGGTAAGGGTTTTGTGTGTAAGGAAAGAACAAAAAGGTGTTTGAAAAGAGTAGTAGATACTCTGCACATAAGCATATATGTCTGATGCACACGTGGTACTTTTGTATTTGTGCAGCAAGAAAATTGTGTATTTCGGATTTGCTCATATGTGGTCTAATTGTGCACATTAAGCTTGGAATATTGAGTCTTCTGGGAAATGATTTTAAAAATCTGTCATTTGGCATTGGCAGGAGTGCATTGAAATTTTCTGTTAAAATTTGGATACTCTACATGGCAAAAATGTTACAAATAATTTTCATTAGAAAAATAATAGAAGGAATTAATCACCTATAGTCCTGCTTAGAAATAAGCACCGTAAATATTTTGGTTTGTAATCTAGGGAAAAACAGACATCCTCAAACATTTTCTGAAATTGGAATTACACTTTGGAAACCATTTGAAATCTTCCCTGCAAAGAATATATTTACACACTTATTTCCAATCATAAATACTAAGTATTAATTTAAGTGGAAAAATAATTTCTTTACTAAGGGGCTCTATGTTTGGGAAGAATAATGCAAAGACTGTCCCTGGATTCAGAGGCCCCCAGTTCCAATGGGGGGGGCAGTTCTGTTGTGCAAACCTGCGTTCACAGTGGGTTGTCTCCATGTCCTGATGGCAGGGACCAGGTGGAGACCCGTTCTGTGTGACACATAGCCTAGGCCTGTTCTGATGTCGTACCAGGGCCCAGAGTGAGTGAGGCAAGCCCGGGATAGGAGAACGTGAAAGAGAGAGGGAGAGTGAATCATAAACCCGTCCGAGTCTAAGAGAGGTTGAGAGGCCCAGCAGGAGGATTGCCAGTTTGAGCCCAGTGACAGCTTATCCTACTTAGTGAGACTCTGTCTTGTGAAGGCGCTGAGACGCATCCCCAATACCACAAAAATGGTGGGGGGGACACTTCAGGGCCCAGGGAATTCAGCTTCCTGCTACTTCACTCCTTTGATCAACCATGACAGCAAGGGTGTGCAAATGCACTACCACAACGCAAATGCAGCTCAGGTGTCCCCATACCATGAAAACTGGCATGTGACAGTGAGGTGGCCATGATCCACTTGGTGTCCAGTGAATGTCGCACTGCATTTACTGCCTTTCAGTTCTGCACACGACTTTCCTGGCCTTTTGGAGGTTGCTGTGTTGATAATGACACAGAGTGAGGCAGCGTGTCCCACACAGAGGGGGCCGTGGTTTCAGCACATGGCTGGGAGTGTCCCCAAGCTCGTGTCCTGCCCCCTCCTCCAAGGCCTCCCCACCTGCTTGGCTGAGACCCCCCAGAGCGAAGTCTCACTTGCCCTGAGTTCCACCCCACCTGCCATATGAACACCACCCCTGGCATACAGCGGGTGTAGCCCTTGGTGGCTGCCTAGGTTGGCTGGGTCCCTGGTCCCGCTCCGAGGCGACCCCAGACCTCTCCACATCCTCACTGCCTTCTCCCCAGCCTGCTGCCCAGACTCGGCGTGTCTGAAACAGGAAGTCACACGCTGGGATAGAATGAAACTTTGCAACTTTTACTGAGCGAAGGTCAGAATTATAACTATGTTAGCTTGATGAAATGTTAGATAAATACATCAAGGCAGAAATATTTTATCTGATAATTATTAAAATATACTCCACTTTCCTAGGGAGGGAGACAGAGATAGACATTTTATCAACCTTCACAAAGCTATTTGTTACAATTTTGCCTGCATAGTACAGAAAACCATATGTGAGCAAAAATCTTTGGTCATGAATTGTGTCCCTGAGTATTCTTGGCACAGTTGTCTTCTCTAGCTGTTGCCTCCCGAAAAGACTCACTCTTTCCAGAAATAATAGTCACTTATTTTTGCTTAACCATAGAATTCTTTTCCCTCTTGTTTTTGTTTGTTTGTTTGTTTGTTTGTTTCCTATTACCTAACTACACTTCAATCTATTCACTTCCAAATTTTGTGGGTCGGGGCCTAACGCACACCCTATCTTGGGTGACTGACCACAACCTTCTTAAAGTCAACTACTCTGTGAAGCCCCACGTCTTCCACCCAACTTCCCTGGACTAAGTAGAATTAAGCTGGTATCTAGTGGACCTGCCTTAATCACACCAGCACTTGCCATACTCCATTCATAAGACATTCTACCTACCATGCCAAAATCCAGTGGACAGGTACCATAGTTTTGCAAGATGTTGCTATGGGGGAAACTAGGTAAAGGGTACATGTGTTATTTTCTACTTTTGCATGTGAATCTACAATTATTTCAAAACAAAAAGTTTAATTAAATAATCTAATGCCCTTACTTTTCTCTCTCTTCCTTTCTCTCTTTAACAATATTATGCTTTTAAATACAAAATGCAAAATTTTAAATGCAAGGATAAGTATTTTTCTTATACTTTACTTTGTTCTCCCAAACTTTTGAATTGATTCTCTTTTTATTGTGACTTTTGGGGATGTAGAGATCGCATTTTACGTGGTTGAGAAGAAATGCCATAATGTATAATAATCTGCGTATCTCGGCTCTTTCTTATGGTATGGTTAGAATACCAGGAATCCTACATCCTAAAGCACCCCAAGGGAAAAGCCGGCTAAGTCTCTCTCACCCCTCTTCCCCTTGTCTGATCTAGTCCCCTCAGTGGTATAGACAAGAAGTTTCTGAGGTCACAAAAGCTTGCAAACTATACAGAACACAGAGATAATATCAAAATACTCGATGGGCACACGGCCAGAATGCAGAGCACAAATAAGAATTCTGGTCACTACATCTAATGAAAATCTGAGAGGTGTTAGGGATTGGATCTAAGTACTCCCCCACAGGCTCATGTTGGAGGCTCAGCCCCCAGTGCGGCAGTCTCGGGGGAGCTGCTGGGATGTGATTGGATGACGAGGATTAAACCTTCGATGAAGTCACGATCAATGGTCCTATCAGGAGACCAGCCTAATTAGATGAATCTGGTCATTTCCCGCTTCATCCACGAGGGCATGGCTTTGAAGGACACACTTCAGCCCTGGCCCCTTCTGAACGTCCAGCTCTCTGTGAGGCCTCGAAGGCTCAGTTTCCCCCTCTCCATGGGATGCCAGCATTCGTCACATAATCTGGACCGCTGTTCCCCCACAAGAAGGTCGAATCCTTGTAATCGTGTCAGAAAAGTAAAAATACAAGCAAATGAACAACAAAAACCTCAGCAAAGTTTTTCTTTTCATAAAATTTGGTTAATAAGGGAAGTTCCTACTTGAAGCAAATTGTAACTGTGAGATGTTAAATTTAAAAATAGAAATCATACAAGTAAATGGTTCTGCCAGGCACAACGCAACTGCGTTCATGCACAACATCTTGCTGGGCTCGCTCCGGTACTGATGCTGGTCCTTGTGCTGCGTCGACTTCCTCTGTCCCCAGGAGGGACTTTGGGTCTGGCGACCTGGAAGATACCCAGTCTTGGGTCACACTTCGTGCGGAGCTAACTGAGTATGAAAGTGATACATCGATAGTCTAATACGGGAAACTTCCATTTATGGGAGGGAAATCTCTTATCTTCGCTTGTTCGGTAAGCCTAACTTCAAAAAAGTAAAGCTTTTTTTTTCTTTTTTCTTTTTGTAATTGAGTTTTCTGACAGAAGCCCCTCATCTCGTTGTTCTTAAGCTCTGATTTGGGGCAGCTTCAGTTTCCTCTAATCTTTGCAATCTGCAGTCTGGGCCACTTAAGAAGACATGCGAATGGGCTTCCCAGCTCTACACAGGGGCTGGGCAGCTCAGAATTGAGAAAAAAAAACGGCAGATCACTCTCTGGATCTGTGAATACCACCCTTCAGCTCACCTCCTCACGCTTTGATCTCACAGGCATAAACCACGATTTTAATTGGCTCTTATTTCTGAAGGGTAAGCAACAAAATCCCAGGGGCTGGGATTATCACAATGATGTCATAAACCTCCCTAACAAAATGCTAGCGAAGTCGGGGCAGCTCTACTCGGGCACAGACCAATGTAGCCAAGCGTCTCGGACCAGGGTCATCCAGCCCAACCTTTGAGTAACACTGAGCGAGCAACACATGAACTTTAACCATTGATTAAAAAAAACACTAATAATACTGGGTCAGAAAGGAAACATGTTGGGGGGAAATGTGCTCTACTTATTATTGAGTATTTATTTAAAGCCCTTTTGATACAGACAAGGTTGATGGTTACACGAGTTAATTTTAGGCCATTTGGAGCCATATAAAGCCATATGAGACACTCTCCTTGCCATCCAAATCCTAGGAAGCCCTCGGTAGAGACGGTAGAGACGGAACGCTTCCCTTGACTGTGAAAACATTACTTGTCATGCAAAGCAATGCTTGATAAGTGGTGACAGGAAGGGCCGTTGGGGTTCCCAGACGGGGCAGATCACTTCCAGACAGATGAGCCGGGTGATACTGCATGGAGAATGTGATATTTTAATTGAATGTGCAGATTAAAAGGTTAAATGGCCAATTCATGCAATGCCAGCTGCTGAGTTCTGCGTGAGAATCAAGGAAATTTATGTGACAGTCCTGATCTGGGAGAGTTTATAATCTGGTCAAGACTATAACTCATGAACAAGAAACACACATAACAATACATCTCAAGATGACGTTAGAAGTGCTCACAGCAGCAGGCAGTTCATGATTAGTTATGCTAATGACTGCATATAAACACAAGAGCCTACTTCCCTGCCCATTAGCAGCACTTGACAGAAATCCTCCCTTCTCTTTTTCATCTACACCACCGGTTTCCCTGCGACCCTGCCTGCCCCTTCTCCATGTCCTTTGCGGGTTGCTGCTCGTGAGTCTGAACACTACAGCAGTTCTGGGCTCAGGTTGTGGCTTCTTTGTGTGGCCCACACTCACCCTGTTAAGGCTCTGCGGGTGCCGGGCTTTGAACCCCACCTGCTTGCTGATGGTTGGCCCCTGCGGCTACCTCCAGCCTGAAGTGCTCCGGCTGTTTCAGCCCTGCCACTCCGACCCCAACCGTGGGAACTACCAGCATCAAAGTGACACCCTCAGAACTGAGCTCCTCACTCCCTGCTGCAATTTGAATGTGTCCTCAAAAGCTCCGGTGCTGGAAACCCAGTCTTCAACACCTATTTCCCACCCTCCAATATGATAATGAATAGACCCCAGTTCCTCATAAATTACCCAGTCTCGGGTGTCCTGTGACAACTGCACAAAGTGGACCAAAGCCCACTCTTACTGTCTGCTTCTTCTCAGTAAATGACAGCCCTGTTCCTCCAGGTACTCAGACAAAAACGCCTCAGTCATCCTTAGCATTTCTCTTTGTCATGAGCCCCCGTCAGATCCATCATCAAATCCTGCTCCTTTTGTCTTGAAAATATACCTAGAAGGAGAGCATGCCTTGCTTCCTTTATGACTTCCATGCTATGCGTCAGTCAGTAATCGCCTAGTCTTACAAATGCCACACGCTACATCTTTTCCTCTACCCATGACTTAACCCAAAGGCCAGTGCAATTTTTTAAAATAGCAGCCAGATCCTGTTGCTACTCTGCCCACAGCCATTCAATGGCTTCACACCTTACTCTAAGTCCAACCTAACATTCCTCTGATGACCTACAAGGTCCTACAAGAACTGGTCCTCATTCTCTGACCAGCTTCTTCTTTCTGCCCCTTTGAATAAGCCAGCACTAACTACTATTACATTGTTCTGTCTTTCTCCTTTGCCTAGAAAGTTTTTCCCCAAGATAACATCATGACTTGGTCCTTTACCGTCTTCAAGTCTTTACTTAGTGAGACATTCCCTGACTATGTCAATCTGTCTCAGACTGGGCTCGCTCTGGACTGGATCCAATGAGAAGGGTTTTAGAGGAAGCCATTCCCTGGGGATGACCTTGTGGAAGATCGGTAAACCGATGGGAAACGAGGCAGAAAATGTAGGGGAGACAATCCAAAGCCCACTGACCTGTACTTAGCTCTGTAAGGAGGAGCTGGCCCCCCAAGAGCCCTGAGGACCACGCAGAACTTGCCCCTGAGGAGGATTTATCTGTGGGCTCCCTCTGATTCTGGCTGAGGGACGCTGCTGGGAATGTTAATGCCTGAGGATTTGTCTCTGTTCTTCCCTGCTATATCCACAGCAGCTGTATAGCGTCTGCTATGCGGACAGTTACAAATGCTCATTGACTTAAAAACATTAATGGCTAGGTGACTGACTTTAGGCAGGTGGGTAGTCCACAAAGTCCCAGAGAAAGGATGGATCTGCCCGCAGTGAGCTTCCGCGGACAGGCGCAAGGTGAGGAGCTCAGCCCCTCTGGGAGACCACAGGCCAGCATCCTAGGCCAGCTGTGAGGAGCAGTTTGGAAATGAGCCATTCTCTTGGCTGGATAGGTTCTTCTAAAAGTAAGAAAACTGGGCATGGCAGGTCTTGGACATACAAACTACCAGACTGAAGAATTTGAGACTGGAGGAAATGAATGTTTTTAATCAGAGGAATCTGTAATTATGTTCTAAACCAATTAAACTTAGGTTGTAGGAAACTGATTTGAAAGTAGTAAGTGGATTTGTGGATTAGGCAAAGAGGTAAGTTTAGAAGCACAAAGTAGGGCCTAATAGAGCATTATAGAGGAACCAGAAGCAAAACAAAAACCCTACCTGGGTGTGTGGGTAGCCAGTCAGTCGGCCAGGGTCAGAGGCGGGGCAATGGGGAGACAGTGCGTGGACCTGACGGCTCGGAGTCTGGGATCTGCCGCACAGTCAGTCGTTGGGGTGCCCAGAAATCTGCCTCCCTGCGGGGCTCAGCTTTGTGTCCATTGGTCTGAGCGTACTCAGCAAATTCTGGACTCTGCTGAGCTGCGAGCCTCTCATGAACCTGGGCAAATGAAGGCCCCTGGATGGGGACCTCGAGTTCTTAAGAAAGAGGCGGCCGTGTGGCCAGGGCAGCTGGGCATGGCCTGCTGACCGCCAGCTCGTCATCCACTGGCGGGCACAACCGGCACCTGACACCCGTTTCCCAACATGCGATCAGGCTGAACGCTGTGCCCGAGACCAAGCTTCTAGCTCGAGATCAAGTGAGACGGCCTGGATCTAATGCCAGAAAGAAGACGTAAAAGGTGGCAGCTATCGACTCCGCCACCACTGCCCTCTTGCTCCTGCAGGACGCATCTTCTTTTTCCATCAAAGCGCCCTTTTCTCCTTGAGCACTTTTTTTTATACTTCTCTTTCTTGTTCTTGTTCTCGTTCTTCTTCTTCTTCCTCTTCTTCTTTCTCTTCTTCCTTCTTCATCCTCTTCTTCTTCTTTCTTCATCTTTTTCCTCCCCCCCTTTTTTTTTCTTTTGCCCTAAAATAAACATCAGTCTTTCATATTCACCAACTAGTCTGACCAATTCATTGAACAGGTCACTAAGAGCTTGACAAGCCCTGCTGGTCACTATGATACCTGGTGACAACTGCTCAAAGAGGGAAATGAGAAATTACTGAAGTGTTTTAGGAATCGGTACTGCTCCCTACATCAACACTCTGTCCTGCTTCTTCTTCCTGCATGTTTCTGAGAATTGTGATTGCAACCTGATGCCAGGAGACACATAGGTAAACTTAGGGGCGCAAAGACCCTGCCTGCCTCTGGTACCTCCACCACTTAATAAGTTGCTGTTCATTTGTACCACACTTGTCTAGTTTGGGGACTGCTTTCATGAGCTATTCAGTCAACATCCATTCCGTAGCTCTGCTAATAAAAATAAGAGATAAAATGTATTGAGTTCTTATGTTCTGGCAGTATTCTAAACATCTTATTTATATTAGTCCCCAAAATCCTCACACCAACTCATAACCAGGGCTCCCTACTTTACTAAAGAGGTAACCATAGCATAGAGGGACTAAGTAACTCAATGTGGCAGAACAGGGCTGAAACCAAGTCGCTAGATGCTAAAGCCTGAGGCTTAGTTACTGTGTTGTTTAGAAAGGTGAAACCCACACTGAGTAACTTAATCAGTGTTTGCTTTCCTCTGCTTTGGGTAATTTTTTTTTATTGTTTTGCAGTACTGGGAATTGAACGAAGCACCTCAGCATACTAAGCAAGCATTCCGCATTGAGCTGTGGCCCTAGACCTCTTGCTGCAGCTATACCACATAGGTGCTGAATGCTAGGGAAGAGACAAACACAGCATAGTTGTTAGTGGCCAGAATGTACAGTCACATGGGAGAGCAAGACTTGTGGGTGAATAACTTCATCGCATTCTGATTAATTTATCTGCCCCTCTCCTAGTACCTCCTTTGGGTTTGTCAGGTCAACACAAGTGACTTGCAAACAGTCCCCTGAAGTTGCCTTCGTAAGTTTCACATTTGGCAAACCACCTCGCACTCTGCTGGGTATTTGATGGCTACAGAATTGATGTGATTTTAACCTGCTGTTACGTGTTTACCATCACCACTGGATTCCAGAGAGAGAGCCAAGGAAGGGAAATGCCATGCACTTGCATGTGTATTGTGTGGCCAGTTCCTGGAGCGCAGAGGTGCAGGAGAGAAAGCAGGACGGGTGTGCGAAGGCCGGGCCTCCTGGGGTCCCAAGCCTGGGAAAAGGGACACCACTGAAATTTTTAAACAGTCATAATTAACCTGTGCAAAACTAAGCAAGATTCTCTGAGGGCCAAAGTGGGAAATGGCTAAACACAGTAGTGCCAGAAGTTAGAATACTGAGAGTAGCCACAGATACTTTTCTCTCCTGACAGTTTTGTTCCTGGTTCGTGCCTCATCTTTCACCTGGCCATCACTTCATTTTCTCAAATTCTTTCCTTCTTTCATTCATGATCTCCAGCCCAGTTTTCCTTTTTAAATTTTGTGAAAGTTAGTTGTGGCCCTCTTAGCGTAGTGGGCAGCACGTCAGTCTCATAAATTTTGTGAACGTTTTTCCTAAATTTTAAAAATTATTTTTACTGAGTCCAAGACTCTCCTAGTCTTTGCTTCTATTATTGAAAATAGTAACTTTGCTATTATGCTGCTAAGTGGAAGAAAAAAAAAGGTAAATGCTAAGTCATTCCTATCGGTAGTTTCTCTGAGATATTAGACCTGGAGGTTATAAATGTTCTGTCCAAAGGTGAGAGTGCTGCCTTAAGCTTCCAATTTGAGTATACAAACAGGAGTAAGAGAGAACAAACGCATCTGTGTGTATGTACACACACACACACACACACACACACACACTCATGCACACACAGTGAGTACTCAAGTGATCGAAGGACAAAAATGTTTGTCTCATTCATTGTGCCCAGCCAGATGCCCTCAAATACTTCTGGCTCTCCTTGGGGCATAAAAATGTATATATTATTCTAATCATCCTATTTGTCTCCAAAATGTTTCTGAATCGCTTTCCCTTATCCTTTGGCAATATAACTCAAGTGTTGGTTCAATAATTTTTTGAGAATTTTTGAAAGGATCGTGCAGTGTACTGGCCCATCAGCTCAGATCAGCTCTTGCTAGCAGCGCTGTCCGTCTGTCCCTTGAGCATTTCATGTAATTTGCAGTGGAAAGGATGGTGCTCCTGAAGATTACCCCGCACTTCCGCCAAGGAGCTTCTTTTCTGCCTGCCCGTGTCCAGGCAGGTAAGAGAGACAAGGACAGGCGGGAACCGCTGGCCAACTACTACTTTTCTAGCAGGAACATCAATAGAGGCATTTCACTTTTCTATTCTTAGTCAAACCGATCTGGGCTGGACTTTTCAACCCTCCTCAGGTTCGACCACAGTCTCCGTCAGGCTGGCTGCTCTGTGCGAGGTCTGTGCACATCATTCTCTCCCAGCCGGGAGCATTTCTGGGCAGTTGTCAAGTAACTCGGCCATTAGCTGCAAGTTTAGTTAAAAGACTCGCCGCCTAGTTGTGATATTAATTCAACTCGTAGTTTGACTCAATTAGCTAGTTTCAAATCTAGTTTTGCTGCAGGAAATTTCACACATACAAATCAGAGGTTGTGAGAAACCTGATGAAATAATGGCTAGTTTACCCTGAAAAGATTTGTAAACTGAAGGCCAACTGTCTAGGTACATGTGATAGTAATTAGATAAATATCCAAGTCCAGTGCATGCCATGGCTTTCTGGCAAAGAGCTCTTCCTCCGCTTGTGCAATGCCTGTCTCCTGAGCGTAACCCTTCTCAGTTTCCTCACTAAAAAAATAAAACAAGATCTGCTTCCTTCCTCTTGGAAAGTCCCTCCTAGGGCTCCTCTTCTTAAGTCTGTATTTTATACATTCTGGCTTTCTTCTACTTGTTAGTCTCAGTATCGCTGGGCTTTGACTCTTCCAGTGCTAATAACAGCATGATCTAATTTAGGGATACATCCGGACCTCACCATAATGTTCTTCGAATTGCATCATAGAAGATTAGACAGGACGAAGGTCCTAGTAGACCAGGTCAGATGCCATCCACGGTGGAGTCACCCTACTTGAATTATAATGTCAATCACTAGTGTAAGTGTAGAGAGTCTAAACTGGACCAGATCAGAGACTGGATTTATTGCCAAACCACCCCAGCTAGGAATGCTTCTCTTCTAGAAATAATTTCCAGAGAACCACTGATTGATGGCGATCACCATGTCCCTCCAAAGCAATGCTGTTTGTTCTCTTCTGTCTTCCTCAAGTGTTGTACGCAGTTCATGTACATCTATCTAGAACTTTTAAGTGGTTTGATTTGGACTACCAAAGTAGGAGCCTAAAAATATCTTTCCAAGTTGGTGTCAAGGTATTAATATCTAACTGAGGGTTTTTAATCCTCAGGTTGTTAAGAAAAGAACAATATTTATAATTTGCCAAAACTTGTTAAAATCCTCGAAAAATAGTAATAGCTTGAGCCAGGGGAGCGGTTGATAAAGGTGAGGAGGACACTGTACCCCGATTTCACTGAAAGGGTGTCCAGTTAGGAAGGCTGCAGTATGTTCACACAACAGTCACAGTAGGAAAACTGATGGCGTGAAGAGATGTTCATGTTAAGTTTTAAAACCTTTCTTTAACTCTATTTGGAGGATATAATTCTTTCGTATAGATGTATACAACGCACATGCAACACACACACCAGAAATCAGTCTGAGAGAACCCACCTGAAAACATCAACAAAATGCTTTCTTTTATTTACACACACTTAGTTTTCTACTATGTACATGAACAGCTTTTGTGATAACCATTTAGTTTATACTTTTAAAACAGTTTTCTCCAAGATTTCTTTTCTCATTCACTTTTAAGGTGTTCATGATTAGACACCTGAGGACACCTGCTGAGGACCCTGCATGACACCTGAGGACGCTGGGTTACTCCTCCCTGTGACCTGGTTGACTCTGAGTCATCTGGGGCAATTGTTTATCATTAAACAGAAAACAATCAGTTAGCCTTTGCCAAGTGTGAGCTAAGGCGGAAGTCTGACTCTGCCGGCAGATGTCCTTCTACACTAATGGCCAAACTAAACACTGCAGTTTGCCTTTTTTGATAGAATTAATCATGAAATTATAAAATATCCACTTAATATGATACTCTGAACAAAAATCGGGTAATTTTGAATTTTTTCTTCAAGCTCCTTTTGCTCTTTGCCTACTTCTTGTTCAGAGCCTGGTGGAGTGATGACAAAGAAAGAGCACTATTTATGGGTTCCACAAGAGTAAATGGGTCATTTGAATTGTAGAAATTCAACTCTTTCAAATGCCAAACTTTTATTGAGCATTTACCTACATGCCAAACACTATTTAGACTTAGTAGGGTGTTTTAATAATTCACAAAGGCAAATGTTCTGGAGTAACTCACAGTTTTGACAGAGAGACAGATAAATTAATAAATATTCATAATATAAGTACATAATGGGCTTCAATATAAAGAATGAGTAATGCAAAGCAAGACTCATGGAAGAGCGAAAGAAACAATCAACCCAGTTAACTTACAGAATGAGAAAAAGAATTTGCAAATTATCCACCTAATAAGGTATTAATATCTGGAAGATAAAAGACTCAATAATAAAGAACAAATGATTTAATTAAAAATGGGCTAAGTATATGAATATCCATTTCTCAAAAGAAAGAATTCAAATGGCCAACAAGTCTATGAAAAAAATTGCTCAAACTCATCAGCCATTAGGTAAATGCAAGTAAAAAATCACAATTAGAGATCACATCATCTCATCCCAGTTAGAATGGCTATTAAAATTTCGACCAGATGTAACAATGTTGGTAAAGGTGTAGGCAAAAAGGGAACACTCATTGCATTGTTGGTGGGAATGTAAAATGGTACAGCCACTGTGGAGAACAGTAAGTGCTTGAAGAACTTAGTTTCCTCAAGAAACCAAGAATAGATCTACCCTATGCTCCAGCTATCTCCATTCTGAGCATACATATAAACAAAATGATATCAGGATATCAGAGAAACACCTGCCTGCCTATTTTGATTGCTGCACTTATTACAATAGCCAAGGTGTGGAATCAACCTATGGAAGACACCCATCAACAGGTGAATGTATAAATAAAATATGGTATACAAAGTATTGTAACTGAGTCTGGACAGTATGATGTACAGTAGATGTCTTGGACTTACTCTTCTTGCCAAGCTGAAATTTTGTGTACTTCGACGAACATTTCCTCAGTGCCTTCCACTTCCGGCCTCTGGTCACCACCACTGACTCTTTCTTTCTATTAAGTTCAACTTCTTTGCAGTCCACATGTAAAAGAGATCACGCAGTATTTGCTTCTTGTGCTTGGATAATTTCACTTAATAGAATGTCCTCCATGTTTATCCGTGTTGTCTGAATAACAGGATCTCTCTCTCTCTCATTTTTTCTCTCTCTCTCTCTTTCTCTCTCTTTTTAAAGGCTGAACAGGAGTCCATCATGTAGATAGATGTGTTATATTTTTAAAATCCATTCATCCTTTGGATCGGATACTTAGGATGGTTGAATATCCTGGTTATTGTGAAAAATACTACAATGAACATGATGGTACAATGAACATGATGGTTCTTCATTCTGATTTCAGTTCCCTTGCATATGTATCCACAAGAGGGATTGCCGGATCATGTGGCAGTTTTAATTTTAGTTTGTTGCCATCCCTATAATTCTATAATGACTTTAATAGTTTGCATTTCCACCAACAGCATACCAGGGTTTCCTTCTCTCACATCCTTGCCCACACGTGTTACCTTTCATCCTTTTGATAAAACTGTTCTAGTAGGTGTGAAGTGGTAGCTCACTGAGATTTTAATTTGCATTTCTCTGATGATCTGTTATGTTGAACATTTTTTTTTCGTATGCTTGCTGGTCATTTGTATGTTTTCTTTTGAAAAATGTCTGCTCAGGTCCTTTGCTCATTTTTAAATTGATTTTTTTCTTTAGCTCCCTATGTAGCTTGGACATTAACCCTTTACTGGATACATTCACCTGCTCTGTGGTCTGTCTCTTCACTCACGATGGTTTCTTTTGCCATGCAGCTTTTTTTATTTCTTGTAATTTCATCTGTTTTTGCTTTTGTTGCCCATGCTGTTGGAGTCATATCCAAAACATGATTAATCAGACCAGTGTCATGAAGCTTTCTCTCTGTTTTTTATTTTTCCCAGTAATTTTAGAGTTTTGGACCTTACCTAATAATACCTGAACCCATTCTGAGTTGATTTTTGAACATAGTGCAAGAAGATTGTCCAGCTTCACTCTTCTACATGTGCACAGCCAGTTTTCTTGGCGCCATTTTTTGAAGAGATTGTTCGCCTTTCCCCATTGTGTGTTCCTGGTACCTCTGTGGACAATTAACTGGCCGTAAATGTGGAAGTTTCTTTCTGGGTTCTCTATCCTGTTCCACTGGTCCATGTGTGCTAAGTTTTATGCTAGAACCACATTGGTTTGAATTCTACGGTTTTATAGTGGATTTTGAAACCCCCGAAAACTCTAAATCGTTGCTGAAAGGATTTGAAGAAGATGCAAATAAATCAAATGATACTGAGTGTTCAACGTGTGGAAAAATAGTATTGTTAGAATGGCTTCACTACCGAAAACACCCTGTAAACTCAATGTGATTTCTGTCAAAATTCAAAGCATCTTTTTCTTCACAGACACAGAAAAAACAAACCTAAAATTTGTGAGGAACCACAAAAGACTCTCATTAGCCAAACAGATCGTAAGCAAAATGAGTAAAGCTGGAGGCATCGTACAACCTAACTTTAAAATCTAGCAATTAGGGGGCTGGGGATTTAGCTCAGTGATTAGAGTGCTTGCCTTGCAAGCACAAGGCCCTGAGTTCGATCCCCGGCACCACACACACAAAAAAAAAAACCCAAAAAAACAAAACAAAATAAAATCTAGCAATTATTTAAATGTAATAATGGCCGGGGATTTATCTCAGTGGTTAGAGTGCTTGCCTGCAAGCATGAAGCCCTGAGTTTGATTCCCGGTACCAAAAAAAAAAAAAAAAAAAAAAAAAAAAAAAAAAAAAAAAAAAAAAAAAAAACAAAATGTAATAATAATAACTTGCTATTTGAAGTATATCAGTGATGAATGTTTTTACAAAACTAACAAATTAAAGTGTACATAAATGCTGACTCTTAATTTTTATGTTTTGTTAATCTGAATTATTATATATTGGCTTGGCTTATAGTATCACATACTTAAACTAAGTCTTTTTTAAAATAAAGAAAAGAAAAATAGCTAGGTTTTAATCCATTTAAAATACAATTCAACTTTTAGCTCTAGAGCATTGCCTGTTTCTAGTAAATGATTAATAAATGCATACAGGGCAGTTTCCTTGAATTTACATCAGCAATCATAAAATCATCTCTCAGTTTTAAAAGCCTATTTGGGCCAGGTGCTTGTGTGTTCCTTGGTACCACAGTGACTGAATGTGAATTCATTTCATGATTCACTGAATCCCCACGGGCCCATGGTGATACGATTGAAACCCAGCCGATTGATGTTTTAATCCCTTCTGTCTGCAGGAGGAAATAGAATTAAAACCTAACTTTCTGTTATTTAGCATTTGTTGCACTGAGCAAAGATTATAGATAGAATGCAGAATTCGATTCTTTCTAAATGGATTTATAATCTAAATTAGATATGCAGCATAGTGACCTTGGGAAATAAACAGTTGAAGTGACAACTTGGTGAACAGCTCAAAAACAAACCAAAAAGAGCCTAAACAGACTTAGAGCAAAGAACTCTGTTTGGGCGAGGGGGGGGGTGGTAAGTGCTGGGGATCGAACTCAGAGCCTTAACGCTTACTAGGCAAGCGTTCTACCACTGAGCTAAATTCTCAACACCCAAAGTACTCTGTTATTAGCATTTGCTGGGAATGGAACAAGGCACAAAACAAATAGGCCAGTTTTCGGTTCTAGCTTTGTTTTAAACTTGCATAATTTCCAGCACAGCCCCTCTCTTCACTCTGCATTAGTTTCCTTTCCATCCAATTCGTTCATACCCTGCAGACAAATTAGAGAAAATACATGAAAAAACAAATATGAAGCACTCCCAGTTCGCAGAATGGTCTCCACAACAAAATGAAATAATAACAGGGATACACTGTATGAATTTCATCTGATCATTTATGTTAAAAGCAAATAAGTTAGGGAATAAAATTTCACAATTTGTTAGTACTCCTTTCGAAAATGATTTGCAGGAATAAATAGCAGTACATTGAAAATAAATTGATCTATAAAAACTAGATTCATATACAAGTTTTGGAAAATGCATCTTTTCTTAGGCAAATTTGGATTTAATCAACACCCAACACAGAACGCAATTCTTTAGAATAAGTAAGGCATCAAATCAGTGGAATGCAGAGATATATGACTTTTGAACAATCAACAGTAATAAATCATCATTAAATGATAATTATATAAGTGATAATTAAAAAGTCGTAAAGCTGTTGTACAGCTTTTAGCTATTTTGTATAGTATTAAGCACACTTTCCGATATAGAAATGAGAAGTCCCGCATGTCTTCAGATTTCAGGCAAAAAAGCCACCTGTGTTCACTCTGCTAAAGTGAATGCTGAATGAAGGGACGTTTGGGGTGACCTGGGTCGAACACCCCAAGAGCAAATGGTGATTGCAATGTAATAATTAGTATGGAGATGTAGATAATTTCAGAATACTTAAAAATAGTCAAAATGCCTAACCTGTATTGAAACAAACCACTGCACAGAACACGGGAATTGGATTCCTCATGGGGCTGAGCATTACCTCGAGGGCAGGGCTGAAGATAGGAAAATGCCACATTCTAAGAAGGTGTAAGGGTGAGTCATGCGTCTCAGTTCAGTGCCAAATATCCTTGCCAAAATAATACGGTATGTGTCCAACATGGAGAACCGCCGATGAGACAATGTGCAAAAGAGCTGGGACAAAAAGGTGAACAGTCTGCTTCCTCCTACTGCTTAGTGCAGACATGGCACACGTAAGAAGTGACGCTGAAGGCCGGGAAGAGCTGCAGTTGTTGGCCTTCATCTCCAGAGTGCCTTCAGGTCTGCTCCTTACCTTCTATCCCTTGCTCCTAATTCCCTTCATTTCTTGGCCCCTTTGCCTTAGCGTGACTCTGTGTCGCTCCTGCCCCTGCCTTCGCTGACCTGGTTTCGTGCAACAACTCTGCTTATTGCCTTTGAGCTCTTCTATGACTGGTTTATCGATGGCTTGGTCAGCTACCCATGAGCTCAAGCGCAGTCCGTTGTGGGTGACAGCACCTACTCATGCTCCCTGCTGCAGCTCGGTAGGGGCCGCACTCATGTGGTCATGCCCTGAAGAAACACTATTTGATTGTGGAAACAGAACTGATTTAAACTTCAGGAACAAGCTTTGAATAAGACCCAGCAAAATCGGAGCATGTCTCTCAGATCACTGAGGACAGCTGGCCATTCCTCTACTAATCATTCATGACCTATGACAGAGTCTGCCTCTGTTACAAGTCTAGGTACAAAGAAGGTACTCAGGAAATATTTGACACAAGGATGGATGGCTACTTAAGTACATTATTATAAGCACCACTTATAAGATCTAACACTGGTTACACTGATCTGAGGAATGATTTTGAAGGTGTGCCTGAAATTACACTAATTATTCTACATTTGGTGAATATTTCCGTTCATATTCCCTTCCAAGAAAAGGATGGCAATGTAACCCATCTTGTCTATTGGCTATCACTGTCAGAACATCTATGGTTTAAAAACAGCTTTGAACATAGTTACTTGACAGGATAAACCAGACTTCTGCTCTGAAAGTTGCAAAATATGCTAAACCCATACATACTCATACATACCCTCACAGCGGCAATTAATAGAAATACCAGTAGGTCTAAATCTTCCCATTCTGGGTTTTATCCAAATATGTAGCTGTATACTTCACTCAAAACATATCCATTATAAAGAAAAAGAGAGAGGTAACGTTCAGGGCCCCAGTTCCCCAGATGACAAGCTGCCTAGCTGCTTTAGAAAGCCCGAATAAGAATGTTTACAGAAACAGCTGACAAAGGCACGGGGGGTGGCTAGTAAAGTCCCTACTGTCCGGCAC